>JAOSBK010032408.1:0-11405 GCA_027568895.1 Erythroxylum shatona | reverse complement strand
TCGATGATGGTCACTCATTGAGTTCGCAAAACTCACCCAAAATTTGCAAATATTTTTCAGGATCAGAAGAATACCCCATTAGGCAAACGGGAGTATACCTACATCATTCAAGTACTAGTAGAAGTCGGGATCAGTTCACGTCTGCATAATTATTTTTGTTAATTTTTGTATGAAAGGATGTATTCTCAAACTTTTGTATCATGTTTATTGATCATATCTTTTTTTGTAATAACTTTCCAAAATGGAAAGGGTTATAAATGAAACTGACTTTTGGAGTGCAATTATTATATATATGTGATGGAAAAAGTTTATGATTGAACGGGGCCGAATTGATAAATGATTTTCCACAAAAGTGTGCATTATTTCATAATGAAAAAACTTTGTAATGAGATTTGACTAATTGAATGTTCTAGTACGTCACCCTCGCAGGGCACGGACTTAGATATCATCCATCGATGTCGAGTTAGGGTCTTGTGAGAGTGGGGTGCTACACCAAATGACCCAATACAATCCCCTCTTAGACCACAAAATGGCACTTTTTCCAATTCAAAACAAAATTAGCTTCTTCTCATTTTTCTAACACTTTTCACAAAATTTTCATACAATCATCAAATTACAAACCATAAATAGAGAAATCAACCATAAACACTTTTATTATGTTTTCAATGAAATAAAAAAAATATGGCCATCATACAATGCTAGAAAATGGCAGGAGCATTACAAAGACTAAAAGGCATTCTCCTATATGCAAAAGTACCGTATGGACATGTAAAACTGGTTTTGTCCTAATCTTACTGGTGAATGGGAATTTGGAAAATGCCTGAATACCTATCAAGATAATAGAAGTGAGAGTTCCTAGCAAGTCTTTCTAACATCTGGTCAATGAAGGGAAGGGAAAAATGATCTTTCCTAGTGGTAGAATTTAACTTACAGTAATCTATGCACATTCTCCACTCGGTGACAATCCTAGTTGAAATTAGTTCATTCTTTTCATTTTTTTTACAACTGCCATCCCTCCTTTCTTTGGAACTACATGGACTGGATTAACCCATTTACTATTCAAAATAAGATAAATTATGTTGGTCTTAAGCAATTTCAAAATTTCCTTTTTGACCACTTCTTGCATACTAGGATTTAATCTCCTTTAATGTTCAATGGTAGGCCTATGGTCATCCTCTATTAAGATTGTATGCATGCACATAGAAGGATGAATTCCCTTTAGGTCATCTAAGGAATAACTTATGGCCTTTCTGTGCTTTCTTAAAATGCTAACAAGTTTTTCAATATCAGCAGTATCTAATTTAGTATTCACAACAACAACACAAGTAGAATCAAGACCCAGAAATTCATACCTTAAATTAGAGGGAAGGGGTTTGAGTTCTACCTCAGGGGCTTTCACTCCAATTGATTTAGACAAATGGATATTTACAATGGAATCAATTACATCAATTCTAAAACAATCATCAGACAAGATTGGAAATTTATTGGCCTTCTATAAGTCAAACTGAACACAATTCTCGCCAATTTCAAAAGATAATTTGCCATTTTTTACATCTATTTGACATACCGTTGTAGCCAAAAAATGGCCTCCCAATAATGATTGAGGTATGGGTGTCTTCCTCCATTTCCCAAATAACAAAATCAACAAGCACATACAAATTACCTACTTTAATGGAACATCTTCTAATACACCAATAGAATATTTAACAAATATTTGCTAATTGCAAAGCAACAGTAGTAGGTGTCAACTCTCCTAGATCAAGCTTCTTACATAAAGAAAATGGCATTAGCCTCACATATGATCCTAAATCACATGAAGCACGTTTAATTGTAACTTTACCAATTTAGAAAGGGATTGAAAAACTACCAGGATCTTTGAGTTTCGAAGGAAACTTGTTTTGAATGGCAGTACTACATTCAACAGTCAAAGAAATAGTTTCATGTTTTTCTAACATTTTTTTATTTGACAAAATTTTTTATAAAAACTTAGCATAAGAAGGCAATTGATAAAGTGCATCTGTGAAAGGAATGTTGATGCAAAGCTTTTTGGGAACTTCTAAGAATTTCCTAAATTAAGCATCTAACTTGGATTTGGCCATTCTATGAGGAAAGGGTATTGGTGGAGTGTATGGTTTTTGGAATGGCTTTTGTAGTTCCTTAAAAAGATGATCATCCTCACTCTTCTTTTCCTTTTCTCCTTCTATCTCTCTACTAGCCATGTCTTGAGTTTCATAAGTGCCCTCTTCTGCAACTTCATTCCTAGGGTCATAGGGTCCTGCCAAATGTTTTCTAGTTTTCAATGTGATAGCTTTACAATGCTCTATAGGATTGGTTTCAGGATGACTAGGTAATTTCCCTAATGGTGTGTTTGATGAACTAGCCTGATTTGCAATTCGATTCTCAAGAATCTTATTATGGGTAGCTAATAGGTCTACCTTAGAGGTTAATTGCTTGATTGTTTCTTTTTATTTTCTTTGGGCTAGTAACATGGACTCCATCATACTTTCTGAGTTTGATTTTGGAGGTCTTAGTGGATTGGAAGGCCTTTAAAATCTAGGAGGTGGTTTAATGTTTGGCTTAAATGGGGGGTTTTTATTATTCCTCCATGAGAAATTGGGATTGTTTCTCCAACTTGGGTTGTAAGTGTTTGAGTGTGGGTTAAATTGAGTTCTTTGGTTAAGATTATTAAAGGCATGAACTTGGTCACAACCCTGATCTTAGGCAAAAGGACTACCAACTTGACAATTGATAGATAAATGATCAACAAAACCACAAATTTCATATGCAGAAGTAGAACTATTAACATTCACAGAGTTAACATTCAAACGATCTAACCTGTCAGTCATGGCATCAACTTTAGCAGAAAGTACAATAAGTGCATCAACTTCATACCTACCTGGAGTACGTTTTGCTGCTCCTCATTCATTAGACCATTGGTAATTATTGAGAGCCATCTGTTCAATGAGATTGTATGCATCAGCATAAGTCTTATTCAAAATTGCTCCTCTAGCTGCAGCATCGATTAATGTCCTCATCAATTGGAGTAATTCATTATAGAAGTTATGAAGGACCATCCAATTTGGTAAGCCATGGTGTGGACACAATCGAATTAAATCTTTATAATGCTCCCACAATTCAGAATGTTGAGATTTGATTTCTGAGATTAGTCATTTTGCTTGGAGGAAACTACTTAGCTAAGAACGTCTTAGAGAGTTGATCCCATGTAGTAATAGATCCAGCTAGAAGTGAATGAAGCCATGCTCATGCCTTATCTCTTAAAAAGAACGTGAAAAGGTAGAGACAAATCGCATCGGGGATAACTCCATTCAGTTTTAGAGTGTCACAAACTTCAAAGAAGACTGTTAACTACATATTTGGATCTTCGATATGTGACCCTCCTAATTGCAATTGTTGTACTATAGAGATAAGGGCTGGTTTCAACTTGAAATTATTTGGTTCCACACTTGGATTCTGAATCCTTGAAGTGTTTACTCTACATAATCACGAAGTCACTGTCCTACTCCTTCGGCCATCGTATTGCTACTACTAGGAGTTGTCACCTTTTTTTATTTGCAAACTTTTGTCTCTTTTTGCATTGGTACGTTCTGTCGATCTCAGGATCAAATGTGGCTATGAAAGTGTATTGCATATAAATCTCAATTCTCCACTGTGTGAGAAACACAATTGAGACTAAACACACTTATATACAAAGAATATACAAATAAAAATGAATTATGGAAAGCTTAGTCAACTTTATTCAGAAAAATTCAATATTTGATGCAAGTCCTTAGCAAAGGAGCTAAAAATTTGATAGGACTCTGCAAGGATACGAGTTTAATTGCAACAATCAAGTGTTGATCCACAAGGACTAGGTCAAAGTACTAAATTTATACCTTCTAAATTTGCTAAGCAATTTAATATGAAGGTTCTTTTTTTAAGGAAATATCAATACACGATTAACAGAATTTAAGCCAATATTCTAGGCATCCATTCCAACAAAGAAATCATGTCATCCTTATGAAATAAACTATTGATCCAAGTACATTAACCCACTCTTATAAATTAATTCTTTTAAAGTAATTAATGCGTTGATTCCAATTTTTAAGCTAGTTTCCTGTTCCAAAATCGAATCCAACCCAATGAACCCAATGGTTAATCTCAATTACTCTTAATGAAGAATCCTATTTCTAGATATTCTTTCAATTAAGTCTAATCTAGTAATTCAGATATTAAACATCACTTTTCAGTACCTAGTTTAACATCTATCACTATTCAAATAGAAACCCCTACTAGATTAGAAAGATCAAATCAACAATGGATTAAATTACTTTGCTAAAGTCAACATTGAGTTTAGAAGTAAAGGCATAAAGTTTAACACATAATTTCCAAGTTGAAACAAGCATCCCGGAATTAAGTGAATTTACAGAATCATGACTAAATTAAACTAAAGTGTAAAACCATAAACATGAACGTTATAGATAAATAACAAGCAAAAAGTGGTGGAAAAGGAACTCTAATTGCTTCTTAAATCTTGATTTCTCAATCTCCAAGTTTTCCATTTTGATTTCTTTTTGCCTTTTTTTCTCCTTCGTCTTCTCCAGCCTTGACTCCCCAGCAAAATTCCTCTTTTCTTCTCCACCAACTGCCTTTTTGATCACCAAAAACTGTCAAGAAAGTTGTCGTACATGGGCCATATGAATATACAGAATCAGACTGTGTTTCTTTCGGGTCTGGCTGTGTTTTCTTATTGTGAAGGACATGAGCCGTGTGAATTTACATGGTTAGCCCGTGTTTGTTTCAGGTCTTGAACTTTTAACTGCAAACTTTGCGCGGGCTATGTGTCTTTAAATGATTTAACTGTGTATTCTTCAGCTTTTCTTCATTGTCCTCCCAAAACATTTGCAAAACTCGAGAAAAAAGGAGCAGTACCAAATTCACAAAAACTAAAGGCAGTTTAACATCATTTAATTCAAAAACAATGACAAAATAGAGCTAAAATATATCAAGAACATCAACATATCATTATACATAGGCTATTAATGATGTTGATATAGAAAAATGGCTCAAGGCAATGGAATCAGAAATAGATTCCATGTACACCAATAAAGTCTAGATCTTTGTAAATCTACCACCAGATATAAAACCCATATGGTGTAAATGGATCTACAAAAGAAAAAGAAGATCAGATGGAAAGGTCAAGACCTTTAAAGCTAGATTGGTATCTAAAGGCTATACTTAAAAAGAGGGTATAGACTATGAGGAGACATTTTCATTGGTTGCCATGCTTAAGTCCATCATAATTCTTTTGGCCATAGCAGCCTATTTCAAATATGAAATATGGCAAATGGATGTCAAAATTGCATTTCTTAATAGGAATCTTGAGGAGACCATTTATATGGCCCAACCAGAAGGATTCGTTAAGCCAGGTAATAAGCATAAGGTATACAAATTGCAAAGGTCCATTTATGGACTTAAGTAAGCATCTAGGTCTTGGAACATTAGGTTTGATAAGTTTATCAAGACTTATGGGTTCATACAAAACGTAGATGAGCTTTGTGTCTATAAAAGAATAGAAGAAGGCAAGGTTACTTTCTTAATCCTGTATGTTAATGACATTCTACTCATTGGGAATGGTGTAGGAATGTTATCTATAGTTAAAGGATAGTTGAACGAATAATTTTCAATGAAGGATTTAGGAGAGGCTAACTATGTTCTGGGGATCAAACTTATAAGGGATCGTAAGAACAAATAGATAGCCTTGTCTTAATTAACCTACATTAAGAACATGCTCAGAAATTTTCCATGCAAGATTTCAAAAGAGGTTTCACATCTACTAGACATGGAATCAAACAACCAAAGGAGCAAGCACCTAAGACCCAAGTGGAGGTCGAATGCATGCATAACATTCCATATGCTTTAACAGTTAGAAGTTTAATTTATGCTATGGTTTGCACTAGATCGAATATCTATTATGCAGTGGGACTAGTAATTAGATTCTAAGCCAATCTAGGAATGGAGCATTGGATTGCGGTTAAGTGCATACTAAAGTATCTTCGTAAGATGAAGAACTTAATGCTTGTTTACTCTAGAAGTAATCTTATTTCAATAGGATATATAGATTCCAGTTTCCAATCAGTTGTTGATCCAAGGAAATCAACCTCTGATTCTATATTTGTTTTAGGAGGTGGAGCCAAAGTCTGGAGAAGTGTCAAGCAATCTTCTATTACTGATTTGACTAAAGAGGCTGAGCATGTTGCGGCTTATGAAGCAGTAAAAGAAGCAGCCTGGCTCTGCAAGTTCCTAAATGATTTGGAGGTGCTTCCTAAGGCAGAAAAGATCATTACACTTTATTATGATAATAGTGGCATAGCCGCTAATTCTAAAGAACCTCGAAACCATAAAGTTGTCAAACATATTAAGAGAAACTATCATCTCATAAGGGAGATAATACAAAGTGATGAGGTGAATATGACCATAAAGAAAAACCTTGCTAATCCATTCACAAAGACGCTGTCGCAAAAGAGTTTTGAGGGTCACCTAGTAGGCATGGGAATGAGGAATATGTCAAACTTGCTTTAGGGCAAGTGGGAGATTATTGGAGTTATATAAATATAGTGCCCTAGAAAGCAAGTATATTTACTAGTAACTTAATTTTCTTCAAGTTACTTTTTGTACTGAAAATATTTATTATTAATACAACAATAGAGTTTGGTATTAGAATACTATATGAGGTGTTATACATCAAAAAGCCCTTGCATTTAAATAAAAAATGCCTAAAAATGGTAAAAGGCTAGAATTGATTCTAGATATTGTTAAGAAGTGAAATGGATCTATTTTAGAAATTAAGTGACTCAAGAAAGATGGATGAATTAGGTGGATCAACACCAAAGATATGGAATATAATGAGACTGACATAAGAGTTAAGTGCATTAACATTGAAGTGATGTGAATTATTAAATGAAAAATGAAATGTTTCTGAGAGTATCACCTTAGCGAGGTGTGCTTAGATTCGATAAAAAAGGAAACTAAGCCCTAGGTACATTAGTCCTCATGAGATCAATGAGATGATAGGACCTTTGGCATACAAGTTAGCTTTCCCCAATGAGATGTCTCAGTTACAAAACAAGTTTTATGTGAGTATGCTCGGAAGATACCAATTTGATCCAACACATGTGTTACCAACTTAAGAAGTTGAGGTTACTAGTAATCTAAGTTATGATGAGGAGTCAGTCAAGATAGTGGGATCTCAGATCAAGGAGCTGAGAAACATAGTAATTACATTGGTGAAAGTCTTTTGAGGAATCACTCGACTGTGGAAGCAATTGGGGAATAGAGGATCATATGAGGAGACAATATCCCCACCTATTTGAACAATTAGGTGAGAATTTTGAGGACGATATTCTTTTAGGAGGGAGAATTGTAACATCCTGTTACTCAAGATAAGGCTAGAATAGTGTATAACAGAGGTAAATGAGAAATTAGAAAGTGCATTTCATACTTATGCATAATATGATATACACATACACGTGAATATTGATTTTTGCACATTAAAATGATTGTATATGCATTCGTTGACATTTTCCAGGTCGAATTGATCTATATATGTGAATTGTGGATTTTATTTATCTTGAAAATTAAATTGGAGTATAATAAATTGATTTAGCAATTTTGGTGATATTTCAGATATTTTAAAATCTTGTGGTATTTTGGACTAGGAAAAATGTAGAAATAAGTGGCCAATGGTTGTGTGACACGTGGAAGCCTCAAATGGGTGATAAATGTCTTACATGAATTGGTGACATGTGGCTGTGAATTATTGAATACACGTAGTCACGTTTTTAGTAAGAAAATATCTGCAACCCTTGTTCTTCACCAAAGGCACAAAAATCTTACTTTGTTCATTATTCATCCATCACCGAATCAACTAGTTGCTTATGTTTGTGTAATTGGCTAATGATTCTTACATCAAAGTAAGAATTTCAGTCCATAGGGTATTTGGTTTCTATTTAATCTCATTTTTCTTCATACACCAAAACTTCCTTGTCCACTTTCAACTGCTAGAAATTTAGCTGAATCAAGTATGTTAAGCTTTAAGTTTTATGGGTGTCGTAAATGACATTTTGATAATGTTCTGATGTTGGTAAATGGATACATGCACGACTGGTGCAGGAAGAAGCAATTTCAGTGATAATTAGTGAAATAGAAAATGTGCAAAAAGTGTAATAAAGGATTGTAATTATTGGAATAAAATGGAAAAAGATGCAAAAAATGAAAGAAATGCAGAAAACTTGATATATATGCGTGAATATGATCCGTTTTTGAGGTTTGATATTAATCTTAGATTTTGAATTGTTTGTGTTAAGTTAGTTGAAATAGCAGTCGAAATGAGGAAAGGATAATTGAGATATGGTTAGAAATCTAGAAACAAATGAAAGGAAGAAGAAATTTTACAGCTTCGGAAGATAATCACGATCATTACATTGGAAGGAAATCTGAAAAAGCACGATCGTGTAGACTTTGAAGGCTTACCTAAAGGAGACAGATGTGAACATCCTTCATTCTTTTTCTTATTACTTTTTCTCCTGACCTCCAAAAGACTTTATTTTTGAACCAAAAAACTAGCACATTGTTCTTTCTCTCTACCAAAATTTATGGCCATCTGAATCCATTCAAAAAATATGGATAGACGAATTTAGGATGAAAATGATGAGGAGTGCTGGAATTTCATAAATAGAATGATTTCACTAAATACGTTTTAGTATTTGGACCATATTTTGATTAGTAGATTTACAAATGGAATGATTTTTTATTTAGATTAAAATAAAGGCATATAGATACAAATTGTCTAAGCAATCAAATTTAAATTTTGTCCTTAAGAATTCCAAAATCTTGTTTGAAGTTAAGTAAAGAGTACTGATGTAATTTAAGAATAGTACAAAGTAAAACAAGTATAACTTTTGGAATATTGAATCAAATTGTATGATCTTAGTGTCATTTGAAACTTAAGACATAGGAGAACAAGATTTTAGAAGGAAGTGTTGCCAAATTACTCCATTTTCCTTATTAGAATGATCATACAAAGTGGAGCTGAAAGTTTGGTTTTAGAAAAAATTTGGATTGATCAATTGATTTTTATATATGAATGATAATACGGCAAGAATAATGATAAGATACTCGAGATTGTCACTGAATAATTGAATGGGAATATGAAATGGTATTGAATGGGACTGGTTTGCTTGGATTGAATGGTATCACCAACGATATCGGGTTCGGGTCACTCGGGAGTGGTGTGGTACAGAATATGCGTTGTACATCTTTTGTATACATATATGTTCATAAATAAGTATGTGTATAATTGTGCAAATTTGTGATATGTGTATGTATTGCATGATATAGAGGAGAACATTGAGCGCTATCATCCAGACGTTGCTGGGACTTCAAAACAATAGCTTTTTGGAGCGATCTGTGAGTAACTTAGATGGTCAGACTTAATTATGTGTTTGTTTTGAATTATGTTCTGAAGGTGGAACTGATTTTACTAGTTCTGAATAATAAAGGTTTGAGATTTCTGACTTACGAATGGGATTATTGAAGTGCTCCTTTATAAGTGTTTCTCAAAATGATTGTTAAATGGTGGTATAAGATCTAATGATAAATGGGAATGAGATTGTGAATATGATTGTTTGAAACAATGATTGATTGAATATGAATGGGATGCATTTCATACACAAATGCATATTAGATAATGACAGTTGTGACTTGAATAGCCACCAAAAATTAGCTTAAAACTCAAAATGTGATTAAAAGTCAAAATGAGCACCATATTCCTAATGGATAAGGGACAATTATCAATAAGCCCCATATTCCCAATAGTTAAGGGACAATTATCAATGAGCCTGATATTCGTAATAGATATGGGACAGTTTTAGGTACTCAGTCACAACAACGTAATTATCGAAAGTGAGTATCACGAGCATTGCATATACACTTATTATGTGTGATTGACTGACTGAAATATTTTGTACACATATATTTGAATGAGAATGGGATATGTGGAATAAGTGATATATGATGCTACATTATAAATGAAAAGACGTGAATTATGTGTATACATGTGTTGATATGTTGCATGAATTAAGTAAACCATCGAGGATGGTTATATTACTGAGTTCACAAAATTCACCAAAATTGCAATGTGATTTTTCATGTTCAGAGGAGATATCCAGTTAGGCTAATTGGAGTATAGCCACTGAAATCAGATATGGACTACAGGTCAAGATCATTTTGCACCTACATAAGCCTTTAGTGATTTTAGTTTTGAATTATATTTTCGCAAATATTGTGCAATGTGTGTGTGTAAATTTTAAAGTGTAACATCAATTGTGGCGAGTGATGTTTGTAAATGAAATAGACCTAAGTGACTGCTAGGATTTCAATGATATGTATAATGAGAGTTGTAACTATTGTGATTGAAAAATTTTATGAATAAAGTGGGTCTAATTTGATTATTGATTTCCATATACACGTGTGATATGTTTAAAAAAACTTGTACTAAGTTTCAAGTATTTGACTGTTCTAGCATGCCACCCTTACTGGGTTATGTACTCGAACATCACTCAGGATATTAGGTATGTGACTTGTGAGAGTAGGTTGTTACATTTTCGTATCAGAGCCCAAATTTAGTATCTTACATGGGCATTTTCAAAAAATATGTCAAGTTACATGCATTTTAGACATGTCTTAGCATGCAGTGATAACTAATCCCTAGTTTGAGTCACATTTACATGGGTCACACGCACTAGCATTCATTAAGCATTTAAGTTGTTAGAAGCAATGAGAATGATGATCTATCAGAATGTGAGGAATTGAAAGTTTGTGGATGTTTAGAAATGTTGGGACCTGATCTCAGAACCGAACCCCAACCGAAAAAAATGGAAAAATGAAAACAGAAAGTGAAACAAAAACCGAAGCGAAGGCGAAAACAAATCTGAAAGAACGGAATATAAACGAAAATGGGCCAAAAACAAACGAAACCAACACAGATCTGAAAGTGTAACACAAAGCGAAATCAAATCGAACAAACGGAGCAAAATGAAAGAACAGAATGCGAAATGAATACGAAGTCGAATTGAATACGAACAAATCGGAAGCGGAACAAAAATGAAACTCCGACATCCGAAACAAATATTATAGACAACTTATCACGTTGGAAACCTTAGACATTTAATCTAAGCTAATCAAATCCCGTATAAATTTTTTTTCTTTCTTTTTCATTCCTTTCATCTTTATTCGATCTTATACAAATCAAAAACCATTTGGAAACTTATTATCTTTAACAAAAATCTTATTCTTATTCTATCTTTGCCATAAAACCAAATTACACATGTCTTATGCAAAAACAAACC
>JAOSBK010032407.1:0-11405 GCA_027568895.1 Erythroxylum shatona | reverse complement strand
ATTTATTTCTTTCCAAAGCACCTGAAATAATTTCTTAACCAATTCTATACATTTTATTATTATCAAAACATAAGTAGAATTTAATTTGTCAACCACCATTGGTCCAACACTTACATTTAAGAGAAGAAGAGAAATAAGAGAAAGAAGAGAGATTTCGGTGGTTGAGAGAAAAGAAGAGAAAACAAGCTTCAATTTTCTTAGCCTTCAACAGAGATTTTGAGGTTGTTTAAGAAAGGAGAAAGGTAGAGGAAGAGAAGAGTTTCCATTTGAGCCAAAGATCTCTTCATTTGGTGAAGAATCAAGAAAGACAAGAGAAGCAAGAGTAGAGACATTTTGAGCAAGCCTATAAGCACGGAAATCAAGGTGGGTACATGTTTATAATAGAGTAAATAAGCCACTGCATGTTTTCTTTGAATCAAGAAAGTTTAATGTTTTAAATTACATCATAAATGTTGCATTTATTTTCTTCTTAAATGAGTTTAGAATTTGCCATATGTTTGATATGTAAATTGTGATGATTTGTGAAAAGATTTCGAAAATGATTCTTTCGAAAAGATACATATTTACGAAATCATGTTTTCAAAAATGGTTTTTTTGAAATACCTCATGTTCATGAAAAACAAGTTTCTAAGAATGTGCTATTTTGGGCAACATGTTTACAAGTATATGAAATCAAGTTTCGAAAATGTTCCATTTTGGGCAACAGGTTTCAAGTCATGAAAAAATGTTATGTGGTTTCGTGGTGGTCTGTTTTGTCAGTCAAGTGTACTTGATTAAAAAGGCTTCTCCCGCCTACCTACTAGTGGCATAGAGCTCCTTCATCGACTCCTATAAGTTCACGGCTACACAAGATCATTTTGTGGGGTTGCGATAGTACATTCTGTTCACGGCTACACAGGACCCTTAGGAGAAATGTGTAGTACGTTCTGTTACGGATCCACCCAAACCATTCTGATGTGCTTATGTGCTTATGATTTGTGAATGACTTATAAATTTGACTACACGATAAGAATTTTAGAAACATGTGTTTTATGAACTCAAAGAAAATTCTCTATGACAAGTAAAACGTTTTCAAAGGTTTTGCTTATTTTTTGTTATAAACTGTTACCCAAGAGCTTTTAAGCTCACCCTCCCTAATTTCATTCCCTCTTCTGGTAATAACTAAGAGATCAAGTGATCAAGAGCCTAAGGGAATATCTCCATATTTGTTTATTTTGTATTTAGAGTTGATTTTGGGAAAGCAACAAATTTGTTATTCAAGAACCTTTTGTAATTTGAGATTTTGAGGCGATGATGTAATGTAGCTTGGAATGCTATTAAAGATTTGTAAAACTTTATTCTTTTGATGTTAATGAAATGTAAATGGTGCATGGATGATGTGAGTTAAAGTTAGACATATGTGAAGAAGTAATCAACTTGAGTTGATGACCTTGGAACATAAATCGTTGTATATATATATATATATATATATGCTTAAGCGAGATACTATGGAAAGGAAGATTGGAATTATGACTGATCAAATGTAGTTGAAGGTCATGAGGCAAATAATTTAAGATTAAAGAGTTTAATGAAGGCATTTTGTTAACTGAATGGTTAAGCTTAGGACACTCCAAGTTTGTGAAATGCAAAATTTCAAGTCTTCCATAGGGCAAAATTCGTGTTCTAAGTTCAGGGGAAAATTTGGAATGATCTAGGTTTAATTTGATAAAGCTATCTTATGAAATTGTAGATTATCTTTCTATATTTCCAACGATATATAGTATGAAATTGTTGGATATCGGTGTCAAAAGTTATGGTCCTTATAAGTGGAGATGCTTAAGAGTATATAATGTATCATCTGATGATGATGTATCGTCTGGTGATGATGTGTCATCTAGTGAGGACGCATCGTCTGGTGAGGACACTTCATTTGGTGAGGACGTATTGCCTGGTGAGGATATATCGTCTGGTGAGGACGCTTCGTCTAGTGAGGACGTATCGTCTGGTGATGTCATATTGTCTGGTGATGACGTCATTTCGTCTGGTGCACTACTCATCTAACCCTATCATTTGGTCCAAATCTGTCCTACTAGATGATAGACTATGTCTTCAAGGTCATCATAAAAGTTGTAGATCTTGAAGTTCTCTTTCAAACCGTCTAAAGAATAACTTAATCCGACCTCTCTTGTGAAAGTTATGACAATTTTCTCGATTGGTCTGACCCTTCTTCTAACTTCATCTGATCCTATCATCTGGTCCTAATTTTGACCCCCTTATATGATCGAATTTATCTTCAAAGTCTTGATAAAAGTTGTAGATATCAAAGTTATCTTTCGAAACCTTCAAGGATGACCTTGATCTGGAGTAAGTTACGCCTTTTGTACCAAAATAGGTTCTATATGATTTAGAACGGAACCTTGTTTGATTTCCTTTGGCCATAACTTTGTTATCCGACCTCCAAATGAGATGTATCTTATGTCTAGACAAACTAAAGACATAGAGCTACAAATGATCTGAAGGAATAGAATTTTAACCTAGTCCCTAAGATTTTTAATATCTAGATAGAAGTTGAGTATATAATATTTGCTTCAGTATAAGAATGATTTTGGAAAATAGGGCCTGACACTTAAGGTATTAGAGAATGAAGATGAATCGAGGATGACTAATGAGGGTTAATTGGAACAACCCTAACTATTAGAATTCTAAACCACATCGAATGATTTTGGTGTCATTAAAAACTTAAGACAATAGGGGACAAAGATTCTGAAGAAGTCAAATTGTGATTCCAGTTTGAGGTTTCCCAAAATCTGTTCTGAAGTTGAAGAAATGTGTTTGTTCACATTCTATGATTCAGTCCAGTACTCATCTTATGACTCCGAATGTTGGGATATGGAAGTGGGATCCAACATATTACAATTAGGAATTTGGAGTTTATTTGTCATAATTGGAAGATTGATGGATTAATATGTACATGTAGCCGAGGAAAAATTTCAAGTAATAAAACAAGTTGACATATGAAAATTTAGGGTGACTAAGCCTATAAAATGAGTGACAAATGGCTTAGAGAATTAAGTGACAAATGGCTTAGGAATTAAGTGACATTTGATAGCTAAAAAGGAGGACATGTATCTTACTTAATTACATGACAAGTGTCCTTTAAGCAAGAACACTCATCTTACACTATGTGACTTAAAACATTACATGGTCATCTTCTTTGCTATTTCTTACATATACAATCCTTCTCCTCCCTCTCATTGCCAAAACCCACCCGTAACCCACAACTTTAAGTTTTTTTTCCTTATTTCTGTACATCACCACCCAAAACCCATTCAAAATCCTTCATAAAGATAGAAATAGAGGAAGACTATTGTGACATATACTATTGTCTTCATTTTCTGGTCATGGTCGAACCATCACACCCCCTCAATGTTCTTGAAATGTTTTTGCATATGAGGCTAAGCAAGCTTGACATTAGAGGTGACATTTAAGCTAATCAAGTAAGTGAAATACTGACCTATTGTGGTCATTGTTAGCAGAATTTTTATTATGGCTAATTAGGGATGGATTGAATGTAGTGTTGGTGTTCAAGATGTGCTGGAAAATGAAGAATGAATGGGTACTTTTTTGTTTTGTTTTCGCATGTAAGAAAATAGTAGTTTCTGGGCTATTATATGGGTGATTTAAGTTGGAATTTGAAGTATAATGGATGAGGAATTCATGCTAAAGCTAGGTGTTATTAAGGTGTTTTTGAATCTGAAAAATTAGAGCTGTAGGTGTGTTTGTAAAAAGTGACTATTAATGACATAAGTGGGCAGAATTTTGTAAGCCTTAGTGTAACCAATATGGAACTTAAATTAACCTGAAATGAAGGAACCTTAAAAGGACATGAAGTCTAAAAAATTTCAGGTGTTAGTAATGTGTCTAAGCTTATAAAATTCGTGAAGTATTGAAGGTAATAAAGTTACACACAGTGATGTTGATGACAAATTTGAAATTTTAATTTCAGCGTTGTGTACATGTCGAACCAACTAAAAAAATCACTTTAAATTGGTATATTTGGACTTGATTAAGGCTAGTAATGAGCTAGATTGTTGCTTGATTAATTGGTTAAGAGCTTGATTATTTTATGTAGTTAATTGATGCCATAACCTAAAGAATGGATTGTTTTGATGTGGTTGTGTTCAAAGCCAAAAATTATGATTTGTTAAAGGAATAAATGAATTCTTTTAATGAAAAAATGATCTTAAGGACATGAGTAATGTGCATACTTGGGGTAATTATGAATGAGAATTAGGTAAATGTATGAATATATATTGCTGGAAAAAGTTTGGTGAATGTATAAATCTAGCTTGCTAAAATTCTAGATTTAAAATAACAATTGTGTGTGTGTTATAGGAGGATTTTTATCATTAAAATGTACACCGATAAGTGTGATGTATGGTTGATGAATTTAAAGTAAATCAAGCTTACTTAAATGTATAAACTTGATTGCAAAATGGTAGTATACAAGCTATAATGTTTGAATGGTCTTAGGGTGTATAATTATAAATTAAATAGTTAAGATCTATGTATAATACATACTTGAAAGTCAATTGAGCATGCATTAAAACATGACACATATACATGTGCGTGATTGTATATTCATATGATTAAACAAATTAGTGATTTGTGAACTATGTGTGTATGTATTAAATGACAACAGACGTGCAAGGTGATCCTCAACATCCAGACATTACCTTAACATCAAAGTAATACCATTTCTGGAGTGTACTGTGAGTCAACTTAGATATGTAAACTCACATATATGTGCTTCTATATAAATTGTATGTTTAATATGAAATGCGTATACAATTGATTGATAAATGTCGAACTTAGGTTTGAGGAGTTAGTTATATGGCATAAGCACACCGAAATGAAAGATAGTGAAAATATAACATATGAAATGATGCATCTCATCATATTAAAATGCATGATCAGATAAAGAAGTTGTGACTGGAGTGACCAATGTGTCGAAAAGTTCTTTGAGCTTAGAATTATGAAAAAAAGCCTTAGGCTCTGATAGCATAGACTTGATATCAGTAATGGGTACAGCCAACCATGAACTCGGTACCAATATTGGGTATGGGATAACAAATTGTGTTGGTAGGCAATTAGTCACAACAAAGCAAAATGAAAATGAAAACACTTGAGCATTTACATATGCATCCCTACATGCATCATATGATTGAATTGAAATGCTTTATTGAATTGCTTTGAAATAGTGAACTACAAATAAAGTCAATAGAGAATGTGATGTGATATGCAATACTGGCTTATGTGATGTACTTGTTGAAGTGTGATAAATTGTGATACAACTTGTCGTTATGATTTGACTATATGAGTGCGTTGATGATGGTTCACTCACTGAGTTCGCAAACTTATCAAAATTTTATCATTGTTTTTTAGGTTTTGGGGAGTTCTAGCTACCAAGATTGCATAAGGCGACTAATCCTTATAGACCACCAATCTTATGTCCGAGCTGCCTTAAGGAATCGAAATAAGATAAGCAAATTTTTGATATATATAACATGTTTTCCAAATTTAATATTAATATGCCTTTGTTATGTGTGATCATGAATATTCTAGCTTATATAAAGTTTTTCAAGGAACTAAGCATTAAAAAATGAAAGTTTGAGCTAAACGAGAAGGTGATAGTTTCAGAGGTTGTAAGTGCAGTACTTTAACAACAATTATCGTCCAAATTGAAAGACCCAAAGAGTTTTCTTATGTAAGTATCAATGGGTAATGGTGATGAGGTTAAGGGTATGCTTGACCTTAGGGCAAGTATAAACCTTATGCCTCAATCTATTTATAGAAATTGGATCTGGGACAGTTAAGACCTACAAACATGTGTTTGCAATTAGATGATAAGTCAATCCATTATCCGAAAGGAACGATGGAGGATGTGTTAGTGAAGGTTAGAGGATTGATTGTTCCTATAGATTTTGTTATCCCGGACATTGGGGAGGTTAAAGACCAAGGAAAGGAGCAAACTATACTCCTAAGGAGTCCTTCTATGGTGTAACATCCTATTCCCACACTAAGGGTTAGAACCCTAGAGTTCTGCAGTTGAGAAAATAGCAATGAAAGATTAAGAAAAATGCATTTCATGCTTATGCATAATATTAGCATACATGCATGTGAATTTGAATTTTTACACAATAAAAGACTGTACACGCACTCATTGGACATTTTGAGGGTATGAATTATAAATATGATATTATTGAGAATTGTGATTTATTTCTATTAAAAATCGAATCGGAGTACATAAATTGTTGATTTAAAAGTTTGGTGAATTTTAGGATAAATTTTTGAAAAATATTAGGTATTCTTGCACTAGAAAAAATGCTAAGTGGCAAGTAAATTGATGAATAGTGATAGAAATAAATGTCAAATGGATATGCAAATTCGTATAATGGCAATAAGGTTTAATGTCAAGTGTCATTGAAAATTGAGAGAAAATTAGATTAGAAATTAGAGACTAATGGACAAAGCAACTAAGTGTTATTTAGCATAAACCATTTGAGTGGAAGGTGTCATGACAAGTGTCATAACACCCACCAAGTTTTTAAAACCCACCTAATTGCCCATTTGAAAGACAAATTCGTTGTCTTTCATTTTCACTAAACACATTTTCATCTTCCTCACTCTTCTCTCCTTATACGAAACTCCTACTATCCTCCACCAAGTGATTTTTTACCGTAATCTTATACTAGCCACTTCAATACCTTGTTATCCTCCTCTTATTGATTCATCCTTCAATGATGATGATCATGTATGTGGAGGAGCTAGGGTTTCTTGGTGATTTGAAGAAAATGAAGCTAAATAAGTAAGTATAAGCATGAACTTTTCTTGATTTGTTGAAGGAAGCATATTTGATGATAGTTAGAGGATAATAGACATAAAACAGTGATTTATGTATGCTGAAATGTGGTAAAGAAATGAATACATTGATGTCTTGCTTGATTAATGATTCATAAAATGATGTAGAAATGATTTAGAGTTAGAGATGAATATTGTTGAAGTGTGCTGGACATGTACAGATGTAGTGGTTCCACTGAACATGCATTTGTATTTTTGCCACATCTAGGCATATAGACATCTAAATGGGATGATTTTAAGTTCAGATTAAACTAAAGATGTATGGCTATATTTTTCATGAAGAAATTGAAATTGAATTCTGTATCTACGAGTTTCAAGCCTTAGCTCAAAGTTAAGTTTGTGGATTCTGTTATGGTTTAGAACATTCTATAGTGTTTTTTTTTACATAACTTGCTGCATATTAAACCAAATTGCATGAAATTAGTCTCATTTGAAACTTAAGACATAAAGGAATAACTGTTTAGAAGAGTGTTTTGCCTAAATCCTTCATTTTACTTATCAAAATTGCCATGAAACATTGACTTGAAGGTTTGTTTTCAGAAGAGCCAAAATGAAGTTTGAAAAAGACGGGATCTCAAGATCGTGCACAAGCATGATCGTGACTCTTAAGGGTCACAAGAATCTCACGATCTTGCACAAGCATGATTGTGCATAGTGAAGGTGTAGTGAAAGTAGACAGATGCGAACATCCTTTGACCTTTTGGTTATAACTTCTTCTCCTGATCTCCAAATGACATAGGGCTTAAACCATTGGACTTGTGACACATTGATCTCATCTCTAAAAAAAATTATAACCATATGAAAACATTTTTGATGGATTGATTGATGAATTTTGGACGGAATTGATGAGGAGTTTTGGAAAATGATAACTGGAGTATTTTCACTAAGCATGCTTCGATATTTTAGGCATAACTTGTTCTGTAGTTATCCAAATGAGATGATTATTCATTTAGAGTAAACTAGAGACATGAGGAGACAAATTGCTTGAAGAAATTTAATTTCAATTATGCCTCTAGGAACTCCAGATTTTTACTTGAATTTGAATACAAGGTATTGTTATGGTTTAAGAATAGTCTAGATTATTTGAAGTACAACTTTCAAAATACTCAACCAAATTAAATGATCTTAGTGTCATTAGAAACTTAAGAGATAGGAGAAAATTTTTATATAAGAAAGGGTTCACAAATTTCTTCAGTTTTCTTATCAGAATGATCGTACAAAAATTGACCCGAAGGTTTGGAATTTTGGAGATATTATGAGAAAAAATGAGAGTTTGGATCTTGTATGATCATACAATGTTAGAATAACATTAGTGAATGACTTTTTGATATCCAAAATACCAAAAGTATAAGTAAAATGGGACTGAAGATGTTCATATGAATGTAGTTGTGATTCAAAAGAGATGAACAGTAAGTATCAAAAGTGAATGAGAATTTGATATTATGAGCGCGAATAATGCTAAAAATGAAATGCCAAGTACTTGAGTTATAAATTGAGAATGTACATAAGATATGAAATTAGATAATATACCTAGGATTATCATTGAGCATGCATTGCACATATTCCATATACACAATTGTGCATAAAGGAATACTTATAATTGTGCAAGTATTAATGTGTATGCATAATTTTGATGTACAGGACAAACGTCCACATTCAGATGTTTTCAGATCATAGAAGCTAACACTAATCTATAGCGTACTGTGAGTCAACCTAGATGGTCTCGTTCGCTGTTTGTTATGTTTTAACTTTTTGCTTTGAATTGCCATTGAAATAAAATGTGATTGTTCAGATTCTAGACATTGAATGTCCGAGGAGTTTGATATATGCATGAATAATAACAGAAGTGCTCCTTGTATATGAATTTGGTGAAATATGTGATACATAAATTGATTGTTAAATGTCAGACCAAGTTCTGAAAAGAAATGTGAATATGCATATAAATGAAAAAGTGACTCTTAACTTTAATGTTGAATGCCAGAATAAGGTCTGATGATATGTGTAAAGTGAAATAAAGTAACTGATTGAAAAGATGTGAATGTGATGGATTTCATTTCAGGAATGCGTGAAAGATAAAGGCTGTTGTGATTGGAGTAGCCATTGAAAAAGAGATTAAAGCTCAGATGTGAAAAATAACTTAAAGCTCAAAAAGTGTATAAGAGCTAAAGGCTCACCATGTAAAATGAGCCTGGTATCCCCAATGGATACAGAACATTTATCAATGAACCCAATATCCACAATGGATACGGGACAGTTTAGACACTTGGTCATAACAAAGTAACAAAATGAAAGTGAGTTTCATGTGCACTGCATATGCATGATATGAATGATTATAATGGTTTGAATGACTTCTAAATGTGAGATGTGTTGAATGTAAAATGTGAAATGATTGATCTAGTGTGTGTGATTCAATATGATTAATAATGAAATGATATGAATTATATGAATTATATGAATATATGAATTGTATGTGTTATGTGATGAGTGAGCCAACGAGGATGGTCACTCACTAAGTTTACAAAGCTCCCAAAATTTGCAATTTTTTTTCAAGCTTCGAAGAGTTACTCCGTTGGGCAAACAGGAGTATAGCCACTGCATTCAAGTAAGACGTAGAGGTCGGGATTAGTTTGCATCTGCATAAGTATTGTCATTGTTTTGTATTAAAATATGTATTCACATGTATTTTTCAATGTGTATGTAAATGATCTTGGAAATGTAATGATATTATGACTACAAATAATTGGTATCTGTAATGGGCCCAAGTGGCTACTGAATTGATGACGATATGTTTAATGGTTGTAACGCTACGATTGAAAGTATTTATGGAATAAAAGTATAGCCCAATTTGTTTAATAGATTTTTCAAAATATGCATGCATTGTTTCAAAACAAATTGATTGGCTCATTGTTCTAGTATGCCACCTTTGCGAAATTCACACTCAGACATCATTTAGGATGTTAGGTACGGGTCTTGCAAGAATGGGGTCCTACAGTTTGGTATCAAAGCCTAGAATTAGTATCTTACATGGGGCATTTTCGAAATATGTGTCAAGTTACATGCATTTTAGTAATGCCATAGCAGACAATAGCAACTAATCCCCAGTATGATTTGTATTCATATGAGTCACACATATGAGCATGTGTTAAGAGTTTGAGTGGATAGAAATAGTGAAGAGATTGATGATCTATCAGAATGTGAGAAAAAAAGTTTGTGGATATCAATAAATGAGAAATAGTATATGATTCGAAATGATAGATAGGGATTCACTACATTTGTATTGGAGTATGTGTTATTGAATATGACATCAATTTTGTACTATCGTGATACACCCTCCAATGTGATATAGATGTGAATGCATTGTCATGGATTGTTCGAGAAAAATAGAGATATAAATAGAAATGATGAGATTAAAGTGTACAAACCAAGTTAAAAGAAAATAAATTTTTTTATGATCTTAAATGGTTGAACTTAAACATATAATGGTTGTGTAAGTATCGTGGTAAGAATTAATGATTCAGTATTTAATGATATATTTGTTAGTGTTTCAGATCAAATTTTGAAGAATGGAGAGAATTTAGAGGAAACCCAGAGAAAAGTCTTAGGCCACAATCGTGGGCCACTATCATGACAGAAGCTTGGTGGATATACCATGATCATGACATAGAGCAAAATTATATGCCACAATTGTGGCACTATGGGCCACAATCGTGGCCTGTGCAATAACAGACACAGATTGACTTTTAAAACGTGAACTTTAGAGGGATATTTCAGACTTTATGTTTGCCCTAAAAGAAAAAGATATATAAAGAAAAGAAAGAAAACCTAAAAAGGAGTTCAATTTTTTGCCACTTTAGGAAAGATCCAAGGGAGAGGAAGAAGAATGGTTACAGTGTTGCTATCTTCTCAACCTATTCTAACCTTTCCAAGTGACATTTCATTTCATCTTTATTATTCTTTCTTTTGAACGTATGAGATGTATTTGATAATGATGGATTTGGGTTTGATGATGTTGTTCTAAAATCCTTAGGGATTTGTTCTTGAATCAATGTTAATGTGATTTCTTTTGATATTAATACATTAGGTATTATGATTATTTGTTATATTTGCATGCTTTGGTAACAAATCGAGAGAGTGAACCGATAGCAAAATGATTAGATTGGGTAATGAGAGTTAAACAATCTAATAGATCACGTAAATAATCAAATTGATAATTTATACGAAGAGAGATCTCGCGTGAGGACCTGATAATCTATTAGAGGGCTTAAGATGTTGGGACCCGATCCGGAAACCCAACAACTTTTCAAAAAAAAAACCATATCAAACGATCATACCTTAACTAACATCGCTTCATTTTTTTTTTTGTGTTACACATCATTCAAAGAAATTCCAATTTCCAATTTGGAATTCTACTCTTACTCAACCTCAATTGATATGATCCCTTATATTCGAAAACATTTTATCATTCACCACAAATCATATCTCGTTTCATCCAAAATTCACTTATA
>JAOSBK010032406.1:0-11418 GCA_027568895.1 Erythroxylum shatona | reverse complement strand
TTTGAAGATTTCCAAATTTTGTTCACAAATAGGAGAAATGAGTTCGAATATGGTGATTAAGTTATGTGGGCACACCAATGGACAAATTGTGAGGAAAATGATTGGGAAGTTATGAAAAAAAAATATATCGATGATGGTTAAGGAGACCTCATTGGAATACGTTCACGTCATACGGTTCCGTTTAAGAGTTGGGTTCCAGAAATGGGCCCAACACTCGAGCTAGGATCTTTGCCATCACCAGACAAAAGGCATAGAACTCCCTAGATGTTATTGCAGGTATGTTAAATGTCTTTCAATTTAAGGCATTTGTATTATTAGATCTAGGATTTACACATTCATTCATTACACCACATATGGCATCTAAAATGCATTATGAGAGAGAAGTGATGAAATGTCTTAGAAGTGAGTACTCCAGTAGGAACTACTACAGTGAGTGGGGAAGTCTGTAAAAGGTGTATCATTCAGATTGATCAGGCAAAGTTGAAGGCCAACTTGATAGTATTGTAATTGAAGGAGATAGATCTAATATTGGGTATGGACTAGCTTATTACACATAAGGCAGTAATGAATTGTCATAATAAGGAAGTGACTATTGAATCCCCTAATCAACCAAGGGTGATATTTCGCGGTGTTAGTCAAGCAGTGCTAGCTAGGTTGATTTCCTTAATGAATGCTCCCAGATTGATTCGAGGTGCATGTGAGGCTTACTTAGTTTATGTAACTGATAGCCGAACTGAGCAAACTATACAAAATATTCCTATTGTTAGGGATTTCCTGGATGTGTTCCCTACTGAATTACTAGGTTTACCCTTAGAAAGGGAGATGGAGTTTATGATTAACTTAGTTCCAGGTACTACTCCTATATCGATTCCTCCGTATAGGATGGCACCTATAGAACTTAAGGAACTTAAGACTCAATTGCAAGAGTTCTTAGACAAGGGTTTCATCAGACCCAGTGTGTCACCTTGGAGAGTTCCAGTGTTATTTGTGAAGAAGAGAGATGGGACTTTGAGATTATGTATTGACGATAAATAGTTCAATCAAGTGACAGTGAAGAATAAGTATCCTTTACCAAGGATTGATGATTTACTTGATCAATTACAAGGAGCTCGGATGTTTACTAAGCTGGATTTGAGATCAGGGTATTATCAATTGAACGTAGTAGAAGCTAATGTACCAAAGAATGTATTTAAGACTAGATATTGGCACTTTGAGTTTCTATTGATGCTTTTTGGATTAATAAATGCTTTAGCAGCTTTTATGGCATTGATGAATAAGGTACTTCAGCCTTACTTAGATCATTTTGTGATTGTGTTCATAGATGATATTTTTGGTGTACTCAAGGAGTAGAGAGGAACAATCTGAGCATTTGGGGTTAGTCCTACAAATAATAAGAGGGAAGCAATTGTATGCCAAGTTCTACAAGTGTGAATTCTAGCTTCATCAAGTAGTATTCTTAGGTCACATAGTGTCTTGACAGGGCGTACGTGTGGATCAAAAGAAAGTTAAAGCAGTGATGAAGTGGGAAGCCTCGAGAAAAGTGATTGAAATTCAGAGTTTTCTTATATTAGCAAGATATTATTAAAGGTTCGTTTAGGGGTTTTCATTGATCTCAGCCCCTTTGACAAAACTTATGAGGAAGAATGTACCTTTTAGGTAGACTAATGAAAGCCAAAGGAGTTTTGAGGAGTTAAAATACCAGTTGACTATAGCATCGATGTTAGTTATTCTATCTAGATCTAGAGGATATATAGTGTATAGTGATGCTTCACGCCAAAGGTTAGGATGTGTTTTGATGTAGTATAGTAGAATGATTACATATGCATGGAGACAATTGAAGTCTCATGAATTTAATTATCCGATTCATGATTTAGAACTCACTGCAGTGGTGTTTGCATTTAAGATTTGGAGACATTATCTTTATGGTGAGACATTTCAGATATTTACAAACTATAGAAGTTTGAAATATTTGCTGACTCAGGAGGAGTTGAATATGATACGAAGGAGGTGAATTGAATTACTTAAAGATTAGGATTGTACAATTGAGTATCACTTTAGCAAAGCCAATGTTGTGTCTTAAGCATTAAGTAGGAAATCCAATAGCAGTATGGCACAGATACAAACATCGAGGTTACCAAACCTAGTACAATTGATAGCATTGAATGTTTAATTGAATTTGGGGCAAAATGAAGCATTATTAGCTAAATTGAAGCTTAGGTCAGTATGGTATGAAAGGGTCATAAAAATTTAGAGTAAAGATCCATAATTAGGGAAGCTTATGTAGAAGTTGAAATAGGATTCGAGTTATAAGTTTATGTTGACAGATGAGACATTATGGTTAAAACAAAAATTTTATGTACCTGATGTTAATGATCTAAGAATAGAGATTTTGGAGGAAGCTCATATAACAACTTATGCTATGTGCCCTAGTATTACCAAGATGTACAATTTTTTGAAACAACATTTCTAGTAGCCAAGTATGAAGAAGAAAGTGGCGGAGTATGTTGCTAAGTGTTTGATTTATTAGTAGATTAAAGCTGAGCATCAAGCTCTGGTTGGCAAGTTATAGTCATTCCAATTCTAGAGTGGAAATAGGAGAGGATTACTATGGATTTCAATATGGGTTTTCTTAAGACTCTGAGGCAATATAATGCTATATGGGTCATTGTTGACAGATTGACAAAATCATCCCATTTCTTACCTATAACGAAGAAGAATATATTAGATCAGTTAGCCCAGAGGTATGTAAATGAAATAGTGAGAATATATGGAGTTCCATTATCTATTATATCAGATCGGGACCCTAGAGTTACTTCAAGATCTTGGGGTAGTTTACAATCAGCCATAGGTACAAAATTAAATTTTAGTACAACATTTCATTGGTCCATATGAAAATACTGAGAGAGTTGGACAGTTGTCATATAGGTTAGCATTACTAACTGAGATAACTCATATTCATAACATTTTTCATGTTAGTATGCTTAGGGGGTGTCGGTTAGATCCAACACATATGTTACCAACACAGGAAGTTGAAATTGTAAGTATTTTAAGTTATGTGGAGGAACTGGTTAAGATAGTGGGTCATCAAACTAAACAATTGAGAAACCAAGTCATCCCATTAGTTAAAGTCCTTCTGAGGAATCATTTGAGAGAAGAAGCTACATGGGAGACTGAAGAGAACATGAGGAAATAGTATCCCCATCTATTTGATCAATTAGGTAAGAATTTCGATGACGAAATTTTTTAAAGGGGGAGAATTGTAATAGTCGGTTTTTCAAATTGAGGAATTAGAACCTTAGACTATTGCATAGAAGCTATATAATTGAAAATTAAGGAATTGCATTTCACTCACATGTAGATCAATAGCATACACACATGAATTATGAATTAGTATACATTACAAAGAATGTATATGCACTCAATTGACTCATTTCGGGTATGAAAGGTTTAAAATGATCATGATGTGAATTATGTATTATTTATGCCTTGCATTTTGGTTTGATTTATTACAAGTAGTAAATTTGGAATTAATTCGTACAATTCAAAAATTGATGAATTAAAATGTACATTTGGTCTAGGAAAAATACCAAGTGGTAAGAAAAATTGATACATGGAAAATTAAGATGACTAAGCCTATGAATCAGTGACATTTGGCATGGAAAATTAAGTGACAAATGGCATAGCTAATTAATTGAAAAATGGTAGCAATGAGTGGGTGACAAATGACATAGCTTAATGGTGACATTTGGCAACAAATATGCAGGACAAATGGAGAACATGCTTAGGGACATATGTCATGGTAAGATGGACACATATAACATCTAAGGTGTTAAGTTTTTGCAGGAATAAAATTAGTTTTATTCATTTCTTCTTCTTTTAGATTTGTTCATTTCTTCTTCTTTCTTCTTCTCACATCACCGAAACACTCTCACTTGTACATCCCTATATCTTTCCTATGTTTTTGTCCAATTGCTACACCAATAATCCTTGCTTTCACCGTCACAAAGTTAGGTAAAGAATCAGAACATAGTTGTTCTTGTTATAGACTTTGATCCTAGTCGAAATCTATTGAATTCCCATCTTAAATTTGTGATGATTTTTTTTTCATCCACGGAGAGTTGAATTAGTTTGATCATTGAGTTAAAATTTGATCTAGACAAGTAAGTAAAATATTGGTATTTATGGCATGATATAATATAGAATTTATGATGATGAAATTGGGATGGTGTATATGATGTTGATGTTGAAGATGAATTACAAAATAAAGAATGAATGGGTACTTTTCTATTATGTTTTTGCATGTACTAAAGTAGTATCTTTTGGGCTGTTGTATGGATGATTTAAGTTGGGATTTGAAGTACAATTGATGAGGAATTCAAGCTAAAGATAGGTCTTGGTGAGGTGGTTTCAAATATAGAAAAATTAGAGTTATAGGTGTGTTTGTAAAACGGTGACTGTTAATGATATAAGTGAGCAGAATTTTGTAAGCCTTAGTGTAACCAATATAGAATTTAAATTAACCTGAAATGAAGTAACCTTAAACAATAGTAAATCTTGAAATTTTTAGGTATTAGTGATGTCTTTAAGCTTGTAAAATTCATGAATTGTTGAAGGTAGTAAAGTTACACACATTAGTGATGTCTATGACAAATTCTAGAATTTTAATTGCAGCCTTGTGTACATGTCAAACCAACTGAGAAATTTCTCTCTTTGTTAGATCCCGCTTGATTCCGAGATCCAACTCTTGATCTCATGCCACAACTGTTGGACCTCACTTGTTTCTAGAGTCCAATGCTTTCTCTGATACCATAATGATCCGGAGTCACAAACCTTGGGCTTGCATAATACCTTGTAGGTTTATTTCCAATAAACCTAAATAACCATTATCCTATAAGAGTGGAGTGCCCACACTAGTCAAACACCAAAATTACAATTTGACTTCATCAAGTTCGTTTTGAAGCAACAATCATCTCAATCGAAGCCCCACAGCTCAAGACATACTTAGAAAGCTAAAGCATATACATAGCACAATTATGCTCTCCCAACTGACCCCTTACTTTCTCTCCAACAAAATTATTCAAGTCAACTCCAAAAGATACAAATTTTCTTGGAGAGATAGGCAAAGATGTTAGAAATCCATTTCTTTAAGAATTTCTTCATTTGGTGGTCGGATGAGGAAGTTATGGCCAAAAGAATCCAACACGTTTATGCCTTTACTCGTATTGTACATGTCTTGGCGCAATTGCCATAACGTTTTCTACAGATGTTGGATTGATTTCATTTTTATACAGTTTGAAAGAAGACTTCTAGATATATAACTTTCATGAAGACCTTAAAGACAAAATCCACCTTCTGAAAGATAAAAAATGGAACAGAAGATGACGATACAAACTAAGATGATGAACAGTAACTAAGATGATGAACAGTAACTGAGATGAAGCAAAACTAAGACGAAGCATCTTAGATACCAACACTAAGACGAAAGAAGACTAAGACAATGCTGACATCATTCTAAGATGTTACTGACATCATACTAAGATGCAAAACTAAGACGAAGCGTCTTAGGTACCAAAACTAAGACGATGCTGACGTCATTCTAAGACGATGCTGGCATCATATTAAGACGCAAAACTAAGACGAAGCGTCTTAGGCACCAAAACTAAGACAAAAGAAGACTAAGACGATGCTGACATCATTCTAAGACGATGCTGACGTCATACTAAGGTGATGCAACCTTACAACTTGTAATGCTCATAATTCTCAACTCCGATATCTAAAATTTACAAACTTTATATCGTTGGAAAGCTGGAAAGATCATCTATAACTTCTAAGAAGACAATTTTGCCTAATCAGCTCATATCAACCCAGAAATATCCCTCAAAGCCAGAACCCAAAATCTACCCTTATGAAAACTTGAAAAAAATGCAAAGTAAACTTTTGGAAAATCAACAGCAAAACACAAACATAATCTCATTAATATCAAAATATGAGTTCTTACAAAGCTTTAATGGGCATTTTTAGCCCCAATACATCAATGTCTCAAAAAGTTAAAATACAAAGAAGGCACATGAACAGTAATTTTTTTGCTCCAAAATGCAACTAAAGCCTTGTTTACAAAGTATAGCTTCAAAAGCAAAATGCAAATGGGAGTGATGCCTTAAGTTCGGCTCGGTCACTCATTATCTTGCTCATCGCCTGTGGATGGGAAGGAAAGGGGGTGAGCTCGACGGCTTGTGGTAACTATTTTATAGTTTGCAACAAGCAAAAAGATTTTTAAAACATTTTCCATACAGAAATTCATGGCTATGCAAATCATGAATGCATTACTCCAATCAACTTCTCATGAACACATAAACACATCAAATGGTTTGGGTGGGTCCAAAATAGAACGTACTACGCATTTCCACATAATGGTCTTGTGTAACCGTGAACTTACGGGAGTCCCTGAAGGAGCTCCATGCCACTAGTGGGCAAGGGGAGAAGCCTTTAACTTGGTCAACGTGCATGCGACATAACTTAGGAGACCACCACAAACCCAGATAACACATATCTCATAATCTTGTAAGCTTGATGCCCGAAATGGCCCTTCTCTTGAAAACTTGCTTTTTCGTATACTTGCTATGTCTTGAACCATTTCCAAAAGTATGGTTTCAAAATCATGCATCATTTCAAAGAATCATTTTAAAAATAACTTTTCATAGATCATCACACAAATCATGTATAATCATGTAACACAATCTTACAGCATTTAGAAAACATTAAATGCACATGAATGAGGTAGTTGAAAAATCATTTACTTTGATTTCTTGATAGAAAACTTTATTAACTTATTACTTTACTATAGAAGTGAAACCCACCTGATTTCCTTGCTTATGGGCTTGCTCAAACATGCCTCTTCTCTTATTCCTCTTGTCTCCTTGATCCCTTGATTGTTCACCAAATGAAAAGATCTTTAGCTCAAATGGAAGTTATTTTCTTCCTCTTCCTTTTTCTCTTATTGAATAACCTCAAAATCTCTCTTATAGGCTAAGGAAATTGAAACCCTAGCTTATTTTCTCTTCTTTCCCTCTTTCTCTTCTTCTCTTGAATTTTTGTTCTTCTCTTCTACTTGTCTCTCCATTCACGTTTTTCTTCTTCATTTATAGGTAAGACAACACTTCTTCTTCCAGTTATGGCCTTAATGATTGAGAATTGCCCTATTTGCCCTTCCATTTATGCCTTATGTCTTTTTCACATAAGTGTCTTGCCAAAAGCACCCTTGAATATTCTGACATAACACTTTATTCTAGAAGACTCTTCTCTATTTTCTTACGTTTCCAATGACACCAAAATCATTCAATTTGGTTTAGTGATTCAAAAGATACACTTCAAACATTTTTAGACTGCTCTTGTCCATAACAATATACTATGCACAAATTCTATTCGAAATTTGAACATCTTAGAGACTGAATTAGATTCCAATTTCTTCATACCATTTGTAGCTCCGTGTCTTTAGTTTACCCCAAACTAGAAATCATCTCATTTGAAATTCTATAGATCCAGATATACTCACAATACTGAAGTATGTTCAGTAGAAAACACCAGTTCATACTATTTAAGAGTACACTCATTGTACCCTTCCCACGTTTTCCACTCAATATTTCTCACTCCATTTCAAATGGTTATAATTTTTGGAAGAAATATAGAACAACGTCTTGCAAATCCAATGGTTCAAGAATCAAGTCATTCAGGTGTCAATAGAAGAAATTATAGCTAAAAGAATCAAACATGGCTTGGTCCTCAACCATATCGAACCTATCTTGGGACAATTAACATAACTTTCTTCAAAAAATTCTGATTGAGAAGTTCCTTAAATAGCTCAAAAGAAGACTTCAGGAGCTACAACTCTCATGAAGACCTTGGAGACGATTTCTATCATCTGAAGGGTCAGAATTAGAATAGAAGATATGACGTCATTTTGAGATGAAGTGATGTCATCAGACGATACAAGGTTGGAAAAATTGCCATAACTTTAACTAAAAATATCATATTAAGGTATTCTTTATATTTTAGGATAGAAAACTTTAAGATCTACAACTCTCATGAAGACCATAGAGACAAATTCAATCATTTGGAGGGTCAAAAATAGAACAGAAAAATATGACATCATTTTGAGACGAAGTGACAGCATCAAATGGTATAAGGTTGGGGAAATTGCTATAATTTGCCCTACAGATATCGGATTAAGATGTTCTTTGATCAATAGAAAGAGGACTTCAAGATATACAACTCTTATGAAGACCTTAAAGACCAATTCTGTTATCTAGAGGATCAAATTTGGACCAGAAGATGTTCTGGCCAAACTAAGACGATGCTGACGTCATGAGATGAATTACTGACGTCATGAAACAAATTGGAAAGATAGTTATAAATTTCTGTACAAAAATCAGATTTAGGTGTTATTTATATGAATAGAAAGAACACTTCAAGATCTAAAACTCTCATGAAGACCTTAAAGACAAATTCTATCATCTAGAGTATTAAATTTAGACTAGAAGATGTTCTGGCCAAACTAAGACGATACTGACGTCATGAGACGAATTGCTGACGTCATGAGACCAATTGGAAAAACGGTTATAACTTTCTATACAAAACTCAAATTCAGGTTTTCTTTAGATGAATAGAAAGAAGACTTCAAGATCTACAATTCTCATGAAGACCAATTCTATCATCTAGAGGATCAAATTTGGACTAGAAGATGTTCTAGCCAAACTAAGACGATGCTGACGTCATAAGACGAATTGCTGACGTCATGAGATGAATTGGAAAAATGGTTATAACTTTCTGTACAGAACTCAGATTTAGGTGTTCTTTAGATGAATAGAAAGAGGAGTTCAAGATATACAACTCTTATGAAGATCTTAAAGACCAATTCTGTCATCTATAGGATCAAATTTGGATGAGAAGATGTTCTGGCCAAACTAAGACGATGTTGACGTCATGAGACGAATTGTTGACGTCATGAGATGAATTGGAAAAATGGTTATAACTTTCTATTCAGGTGTTCTTTATATGAATAGAAAGAGGACTTCAAGATCTACAACTCTCATGAAGACTTAAAGACCAATTCTATCATCTATAGGATTAAATTTGGACCAGAAGATGTTCTGGCCAAACAAAGACGATTTTGATGTCATGAGACGAATTGGAAAAACGATTATAACTTTCTGTAAAAAGACTCGAATTCAGGTGTTCTTTAGATGAATAGAAATATCACTTCAATATCTACAACTCTCATGAAGACCATAAAGACCAATCCTATCATCTAGAGGATCAAATTTGGACTAGAAGATGTTCTAGCCAAATTAAGACGATGCTGACGTCATGAGAGAATTGCTGATGTCATGAGATGAATTGGAAAAATGGGTATAACTTTCTATATAGAACTTAGATTTAGGTATTATTTAGATGAATAGAAAGAGGACTTCAAGATCTAAAACTCTCATGAAGACCTCAAAGACCAATTCTATCATCTAGAGGATCAAATTTGGACTAGAAGATGTTCTGGCCAAACTAAGACGATGCTGACCTCATGAGATGAATTGGAAAAATGGTTATAACTTTCTGTAAAAAACTTAGATTCAGATTTTCTTTAGATGAATAGAAAGAAGACTTCAAGATCTACAACTCTCATGAAGACCTTAAAGACCAATTCTGACATCTAGAGAATCAAATTTGGACTAGAAAATGTTCTAGCCAAACTAAGATGATGCTGACGTCATTAGATTAATTGGAAAAATGGTTATAACTTTCTGTACATAACTCAGATTTAGGTGTTCTTTAGATGAATAGAAAGAGGACTTCAAGATATACAACTCTCATGAAGACATTAAAGACCAATTCTATCATCTAGAGGATCAAATTTAGATGAGAATATGTTCTGGCTAAACTAAGACGATGCTGACGTCAGGAGACGAATTGTTGATGTCATGAGACGAATTGGAAAAATAGTTATAACTTTCTGTACAGAACTCAGATTCAGGTTTTATTTGTATGAATAGAAAGAGGAATTCAATATCTACAACTCTCATGAAGACCTTAAAGACCAATTCTATCATCTAGAGGATTAAATTTGAATCAGAATATGTTCTGGCCAAACTGAGACGATGCTGACGTCATGAGACGTATTGCTGACGTCATGAGATAAATTGGAAAAACAGTTATAACTTTCTGTAAAAAGCTCGGATTCAGGTGTTCTTTAGATGAACAAAAAGAGAACTTAAATATCTACAACTCTCATGAAGACCTTAAAGACCAATTCTGTCATCTAGAGGATCAAATTTGGACTAGAAGATGTTCTGGCCAAACTAAGACGATGCTGATGTCATAAGACGAATTGCTGATGTCATGAGGCAAATTGGAAAAATGGGTATAACTTTCTGTATAGAACTCGGATTCAGGTGTTCTTTAGATGAATAGAAAGAAGACTTCAAGACCTACAACTCTCATGAAAATCTTAAAGACAAATTCTGTCATCTAGAGGATCAAATTTGGACCAGAATATGTTCTGACCAAACTAAGACGATGTTGACGTCATTAGACGAATTGCTGATATCATGAGACGAATCAAACCTTACAACTTGTAATGCTCGTATCTCTCAACTCCAACATCCAAGATCTATAAACTTTATATCGTTGGAAAGCTAAAGAAAAATCTACAACTCTCAAGAAGGTTATTTTGCATAAATCAGCTCACATCAACCCAGAAATATCCTTGAAATCAGTATATGAATTTCCATAGCTGCCACATACACATATCTTATGCAACATCACATTTGTAAGGATCATAACTTCCTAGTACGATATCCAAAACTTACAAACTTCATATCGTTGGAAAGCTGGAAAGATTATCTACAACCTTAATGAAGAACTTAAAACAATTTCTGCCTCTATAAGGATCAAAATTTCAAATCAATGTGGCTATCCTGAAAGTTTCATCCTAAACAGGATCACAACTTCTAATGATCATATCTTCCAACTCTATTGTCAAAACTTTCATACTTTATATCAATGGAAAGATAGAAAGATAAGTTACAACTTTTATGAAGACAATTTTATCAAAATCTCTCTAGATCAACCCAGAAAATTCATAGAACTTTTAGATCAAAAATCTAACTCTCCACTACTATTCATTCCCAAAATTTTCAGACTTCAGACTTCAAATTTTCAAAAACTAACATTTAAAACTTTTATTTATAGTTTTTCTACTCCATTTCAATAAACTTATTCACCATAAATTCATACTACTCCAAAATATACAAGTTTAGTCAAAGGAATCATCAAAACCCAAAATTTATAATCCACCTATTCATGTTTTGTTACTTTTCTGCATTTTCAACTTTCATGCTTAAACATGATTCTTCCTCTCAACTTCATTTC
>JAOSBK010032405.1:0-11419 GCA_027568895.1 Erythroxylum shatona | reverse complement strand
CAATTAAGTTAATTAGATTAATTAAAGAACAATAATAATTGTAAACCATAATTGTGGATATATGGAAGACGTAAACATTGAAAATTGAAAATTTATTATTATGTTATTTGATAAACTTATTATTATGTTATTTTAACTAATAATTGGTTTTCAAACCCTCGGAAACAATAAGAAAATGGTGTAGTAGTGCAGACATCTTTGTTTCTATTTGTGGTTTAACAATATCGATTTATGCATGTGGGTTGATAATTATTATGTATTACAGCTAATTTAATGCAGTAATGGGCTTCACCTCTCCACAAATTCCTTTTGAAAGAACATTGAAATTGAAGGGTGTGAATTATGGACTTATCATTAATTGCATAATGATAAATCTTTGGAAAGATAAGCCAGTCTAAACTACTCTCATTTGGTTAAGATTTCAATGATGGAAAATGCCCCTGTATAACAGTATGTTCTATCATGTTGCTAAATAGTTTTCTAGCCAAGCAAGCACACATTTTCTTCTAGCCAAGCAAGCACACATCTTCCAATACACGTGCATATTCACAATTCAGTTTTCATTTCAGTAACAGTTAAACTATTTGTATCTATTATCTGTGATCCTGATAACATGACGCTTAAATAGCATATATGACTATTGGAATGGGCATACCTTGTAGCTGATTGGAGGCCTTCAGAACTGGAAAATACGTTTTAAAGTAGCTGCAAAATCATTGAGAGGAACCATGTAAAATAAATCAACTTACAACACGTTATGCCCATCAATTAATATAGCAATATCCTTTCCAATTATTTGCTAGCGTGCCTAACAAAATGACAATGTTTGATAAGCAAATACTGAACAAGATGTAGTCCTATTTGGCTGAAAAATCAGAAATAAGCACCAAACTAAGATCAACCACTGCAAAATTCAAAAAGACGCATCATGAATTCAAACTCCATACATATTACTTCTCAGACACATCGCGATAGAGTCATGACGATTTTGCTTCTTCCTTCTTTGACAGAGATTAACCTAAATCAGAACACTTGATAACGTGGCAATACATAAATATAAAGAACATAATTAATGTGTAATGAAACTCCGATATTAAACTGTCGAGTAAGCTTGGGAACGTGAATACTTGTTATTTCTGGAAAAAAAAGAAGTACAAGTGGAAACAGAGAAGGTTCAGAGAAGGATTGAACAGAAATACAGAGGGTTGAGAAGAGAAGAGCCTGACACAGAATTATGCTCAGCCAAGGAAGAAGAAGACCAAAAGCATTACAAGACAATCAATGAAAAATCTCATTCCACTACCTCACGACTATTTATGCTACAGTAGTAACTAAGTGTCATAACAGAATCCATGCTAGCCTGACACGTAATCCCTTAGGATCACTGGCTCCCGTTTCTTGCGCTGTGACTTGCGGTGGACTAACGGCTTCACAACTGATTCATTTCCTTTGGTTGAGGCTGGCAGATCAAGGCCCATCACATAATGATCCAGAATGAGGTGAAACTATAGCTCCAGAGCTTTCAATTTGTTTGATTACCAAAAACAGAATGTATGGTGTGTAACAATGCTCACCACTTGTGAACCTTCTAAGCGATGAAAAGATCCTAACAAAACACAAGTATGGACTGAACATGATATTCGACAAAACTGGGAAACTCCCATCTGGGTTTTTCCCCAACAGCATTGGGAGATCGAAAAAAGGATGAGAAGCTATGGATATGAAGACACTAACCAACGACGCATACAACAAGGGCATTGACAAAAAGGTGAAACCAAAGCTTCTAAGGTAGGAAAAATTGAGGAACAGCGGTGTTGCTTTCAGTCCCATGATGGTTATTAATTCATCTGTTTTCGGTAGGTTATCGATAGCAAGAAAGAGAAACTGCAAATAAGTGGTCAATGAAATTATATAATCTCCATGGATGATTCATACCAGCTACGTATGAACATAGGACCAACCTATTCTATTCGATCGATTAAGAAAAAACTGGAGATACCAGTTCAGGTCAAGATTCCCCTCTTAGTTGGGATTCAAATTTTAACGTAGTAAATGCAATCCCCTTTTGAGTTCAAGAACAAAAGAGATGTTCCCAAGAGATGAATCTGAATAACGAAAATAGCCACTTACAGAAGACCAAAAAAAAAAAACCAAAACTTATTCGTGGCCGCAATGGAATCACGAACTTACAGAAGACAAAAATCACGAAAATAGCCACTTACAGAAGACAAAAATCACGAACTGGAGAAGAGAATCACGTGCTTGAAGAAGAGCCCAGTCAGTTTCGGGAGGGAGGCTCGTCAGACGTCGAAGAAGGAGGAGTTAAGGGTTTTAAGTAGGAATGATAATTCTGATCAAGCATAACACTACAATTTAAATTTAAAATAACATTTTTTTTCAAACATATTGATATTTTTTTCTATACATTAATTATTCTTAAATAAAATGTTTTTATAAAATAAAAATTAATTCATGTAAATATTGAATATTAATTAATAAATTTTAATTACAATATGTGCACAATGATTAAATATATATTACTTAAATTGAATATTGGTAACTCTAAAATTTAAAATAAACTTTTTTATAACATTAATATCTATATATATGTATTTGTGTTAGATGTGAAAATAAAATTCAAATGATAAAAAATTATTATATTTTGATGTATTATTAAGTACGTGTTAATTCATATTATAAAAAATAATAATAATCATTACATCCAATCCGAAATCTCAAAATAAATCGAAGATTGGGGAAGTCTAATAGTATGCTGCCTTATCCCTGTATAGTAGAGAAGCTGTTTCTTAATTATAAAAAAATGATCCATGAAAATATAATATAATATATTTAACATACAATTATTATAATATTATATTCATTAAAAATGCTGTGAGATAAATAAAAAACTCTTCCCTTGCAAAAGGAATGAACCAAAACTCTAATTATCACAATGGTTGTTGGTATTACAGATTCAAGGTTAAGCTATAACCTATGTTACATACAACACTCCCTGTTTTCTCCCCATAGTCCCCAGAAAACATCAAGCCTGAATCAAATTATTCCCATTGTAAAGTTCCTTTCCTTCTTCTTCTTTCTGGTCACTAACATAACCAAATGCAACACCTATTTTGACACACATAATCTTACATATCCTACATATGACCCTATAATTACAAAGCTATTCACTACAATGCTTTGTGTCTGCTTAATGACTTTGTAGAACAAGCAGCGCCATTCCAACCCAGTATTTAACCATAACCAGAAGCTGATAAAAATGGAGGCCGATGATCCTCTTAAGCAATCAAGGTATCTAAAATGGCTGATTTATGCCTTTTATTCCTTTGGTCGTGCTAACCAGAGAGAACTTAGAGCTCGAAGCCTAGAGAAATAGTCGGTTATGGCGAGAATTGCACGAGCAGATTGCCGGGTTGTCAATATTCGGTGCATTTGTTCTAGTGTTTGCTGCCTCAGATTGTCAGCCTGACCAATGCCAAGACAAAAAGACAGGTGAAGGTTGGTGCAGTAAATAATAGGATTCCAAAAATAGACGTAAAGCAACAATTTTGATGTTTAACATGCTGATAACTATGAAAATAACACAGAAGTTCTTATGCTTCTGAATGTCATTGTAGTTTGGAGATGTCATTTATCGACAGCTATCGTGAAAAAAAAAATTCCAAATCAGAATTCTCCATCTCCGGAAACATCTGAAGCAAATGAGGAAGCAATTAAGACATTACAAGGATGCTTTTATTCCAACATCTGAAATACTTGGTGCCTGGTTATCAGTATAGACTTCAACAGTAAAAGACACCTTGCACAGCAGTTTTAGCTTTTACGAATCCAATATTCTGGACGTACAACATAAAAAGACGATAAAGATAGCTAAAAATGTCTGAACAGATTACCTGTCGCAGGAATCCCTCTAAAGTTCCTAGCTTTCCCATGGCCATGGCCATTTGACCCATATAATTAGCCACCTTCCCAGATGAATCCGAGACAGCTGTGCCATTGGCCAAGGTCTCAGCCAGAGATTGCTGTAATGCTTCCATCCCTTGTGACAAAGCATCTTCAGCTTGTTGGGATGATTGCTGCAAGTTGTAAATGGCCATCACCTGTTGCTCAGTAAGAGGCTCTAATTGATTGACGAGAAGCTGCACCGACATCGGGGATAGCATTTAAGTTTGGGGAACAGAACATGTAATCCCTACTTCTAATTTGTAAATCATCAAGTGATAAGAAAACAGGCAGGAGGTACGAGATGTCAAAATTTCTGCAAAAAGTGTCCCGTCAGAGATCTATCATAAAAGGTTTTACTGTCACAAAATGCACAACTTCAACTCAATATATTTTCGCAGACACTGAGGACACCTATTATGTCTCCCAACAAGAACGATCAAATCAGTAAAACAACCACCAAGCAGAAGGACAGAAAAGAGGAGAATTCTTCTCATCCATCTTTAGCTTATATAACACTCAAGCAGTCAAAATAGACCAAGAAAATTAAACAAAATTAGACAACAAGTTTAAAGAAAACATTAGTTAATAAACTTACTTTCAGGAGCTCAGATGAACGAAAGCCGCCAATCCACATGAAACACCGTTCTGCTGGTGTCTTCCACATTCCTGACAAGATGTGGAAAACATCAGCTTTCGCTGCAATTCCTTTCAACCTGAAAATGTCATTGAAGTGTGTAGCGGCATTGTCAACTATGGTGCGTAGTTCAGTGTCTCCAGCATGTGAGTTGACAGCAGCTCTGAGCTCACTTATCTGCTTGTTATGTTCTTCTAACCACCGTGCATATTCTACATCAAATGCCAAGGCACCTGCAGAATCCACAAACCAATATGTTAGGTATGTAGAATAACATGGCATCTCTAGCAATCGACATAACAAGGAAAACTAACCAATAAAACATAAGTTGAGCATGAGAAACTTAAAACTAGTGCAATCAGTGATAATTTGCAAAATATGTTCATTGTCAAATAGACAGAAGCCTAAATCAACACAAAAAGCATCAGTATCTCAGAGTATATAACGATTTTCTACTAATAGCAAACCAAAATTGTAAAACAAAGATGAATAAAGAAAAAGGTATCAACACTATATCAAAAAGATAGAAAGGGAAATGAATCTAATAAGACCCTTGTTCTTCATCAAGCATAGCAGCATCTTGAGTGTCCAAATGTTGACTTGAACCTTGGGAGAGAAAAAAAAGACATACTTTCAGTGTCTAAATGACAGAATGGTGGCTTGTTCTCAGTAACTCTAGTTGATTACCAAATTAGCTTTAGATAAAAATTTAGTCATAATAAAGTATCAAATCCCCATTTGAACATATTTACAAGAAAAAATCTCATACTATTCCATGGTCATTCGGATGCATCCATAGTCCATCGGAAAACGTCTGCATGGTTGCCAGAGTAAAAGTTTAAGGTAGGATGAGATGGCATGTCAACCACCAATTTCATGCATTATATCAGTTTTTAGGAACTATAGGCTGTTCTTCTAATCAGAATCAAATTCACATACACTCCTGATGTCATAATGGTTTAACTCGGCAGGGAAGTCTCCATAATATAAAACTTCTTCAATACCCCTTACATTTTGTAGAATTAGAATGGTCACAAGATAATTTTGTACTTTGGCATATTTTCATGAACATCTTTATGAAACAACACACAAGTCTCAAGGAATTACACACAAAAGAACCTAGATTATCCCAATAATGGCATTCCTACGAAAAACAGAAACAGTTAATTAGAGGACAAAAAATAAATTAAGTACCATTTCCGCTCATTGAATGTGATTGATCTCCAGAGCTTGAGATGAAAATACCCTACCAAGAAAGATTAAATACTTGTATAAATTTGTACACGTTGCAAACAAGCTGAAAACTCAATATAAAAAAGATGAAACTAACAAAAGGTACCATAAAAATGAAGGAGAGATCGGTTTACCTGCTGGCGTGCTCGCTGTAGCTCTTGTTCAAGTTGCGTCAACTTCAGCCGGCTGGTTTCTAACTGTTGTACATATGCCTGGTAACAGGGAAAAGAAAGTGAAGAAGCTCAGAAACACTAGACATGAAAACTGCACAGAGGAACAGGCATGCGTCCTCAATAATCAAAGCTTAATCCAATCTACAAAAGGAAAATAATTCAATATCACATTGGACCTACTTTTTTCCTCAAACGACTTTTTCGAGCTGCTTCTCGATTTTGTGCAAGCCTACGCAATGCCTGCACAAACAATAACAAAGAAAAGAGCATAAATGAATTTAATACCACCATCAATAGATATCTTCCGAAAAAAATTGTAAGAAAAAATAAATTATAAGACCTTCTGATCTGTTGTTTTCTCCTTTGATTTATCACTGGCATCGGACACCACAGCTGCATTTAATTGGCCCCTTTCATACTGCACACATAAATTGCTAAAGTTACAACCGACAACTATATTTTCAGCAGCATAAAAACTGGGAATCTTATGTCATTGGAGAATACAGATTAAAGACCAGAATAGAGAGAGTAAGCGGTGCCCACTTGAATATATAGATTAATAAAGTACTGAGGAAAGTAAAGGATGCAGAATAACAACATCAAGACATCACCCTTTGATTTTTCTCTTCGGTATCTTCTGTGGAGCCATCAGTTCCACTGGCATCTGCTACATTGATATCTCCCCAGTTCTCTGGCTGATTCCCAGGTATAGAAATTGCATTTGGTTGCGATTCTTTTTGCAATGACAATGTCTGGGCTTCCATAGCAGCAGCTGATTGACGTATATCAGAAGAAGCAAGTGACTGATATACAAAGGGGAACTGACTTAGTAGGCAAGGAGAACTGAGCTTTCAGGGATACTCGCATTTATTTCACCTATAAATATGCAAATTTTTAACAGCATAAATCAAAAGTTCACCTTATTCAAAGTGCCAAAATGGACAGCAGTACTGAATGCCTGGCTGCTTGACTTTAATTGATTAAACACAGGATCTGAAACCATAGTAACAAGGATGTCAAGAGTTGATGCCACAAAAAGATGCCATCTTAAATGTGGAAAAATGGCAAAACACAATCAGTATGACAGTTCCCTGATTGCTAGTTACAACTCACGCATTCATTCCAGACCTCATTGAACTAGTATGACCAATGCATAAATACAGTGAATTGCATAAAGGAGAAAATTTTTCTATAAATAAGGCAGATGATGGCCGGTTAAAGATAAAAACTCTTAGAAGGATAAGTCTAGGCTTCAGTGAACACACCAAGTAACTGACATGAATCTACTTAGCAGACATGGAAAGACATGAGACAGAGGGTTGTGCCCTCGGGCAACAAATTAACAAAAATGTAAAGGAGCAAGAGCAACATTTATTTATAATGCCTCATAATAAACTTCTCAAATATCATACAGGAGACGCTAATTCAGACAAAATCTACAAAAAATAAAATGAAAATATTGTGTACTTCTGCTAAGGTCAACAGCATCTTCTATACGAAATCCAAGAGATGACTCAAGTGTTCCAAAGTCTGAAAGTTGAGAATAACGAATAGTATTCGATTCAGCCCCACTGCAAATCATACATTATGAGAAATATTAAGTACCAAGCCAGAAAAATATGCAGCAAAGTAAAGTTTTAATTTATACACAGGATATAAAACATTGATTCAAAATTGTTCCCAGGACTCTGATTCATTTTACCACCACAAACAACCCCTTGACAAAGAATGTAATAGTTTGGGCACAATTCCAAGAAAAACTTTAAAGAAAGGAACCCTGGAATCAGTTGAAAAGGTCACTTGCTCTATTTTATTGATCACTTAAGACTCAAAAGGAGTAAAACATGGTTCAGCTTAACACTAATTGGAGATTCAAAAAAGAATTTATATGTGGGAGCCAAAATAAATCCTTGACATTATAGACCAATAGCAATAACACTACCATTACTTTCCTTGCTCTCTCATGCCTAAATTATGATAAAAACAACTTGACAGCAGCCAAAAGTATCCCAGTAAACATAAATCACTTTATCACTCACACAGTCATGCACGTTGCTTGCGATAGCCTGCAAGTTTGAAAGCACTAACAACTGAAATAAAAAAATTTCTAGGATCACAAAAAAGAAAGAAATAGTCCATTGAAGAATTCGGCTTCCACCCATAGTTTTTTAATGCATAGGTCCCATAAAACAATGAAATGAAGGAAGCAGGTAGGTAGGTAATGAAAACGGGAAAGGGAAGTTATAAAAAAGATCAGAGAACTTGAAGAAAAAAAAAGAACAGCAAAATCAACATGACCGACATAAGGAAACTCACTTGGAATTTGAAGCAGGTTCTGGAGGAACGAAGCTTGGCATGTCAGCCACAGCTTTATTGTTCTTTTGTGCACCAACACCCGCTGCCCTACTACCCATTAATCAACTTCATCATCACCAATATCACCGCGGGCAGAAAACCTTGTCAAAGTGAACAGGCCCTTTCAGAATCAATCAAGCTCAAGAACCGAACTCTCCTACTTCACAAAATACAAGGAAAATTAACATCTTTTCACCACCAATACCATGCAATTATAGCGTAAAACACACCATAAGAGGACGAAAAACAAAAGCCCACCAACCAAGATCATTAACCAAAACAATCAGCAGAAACAAAGTCCCACGTACTAAAACAATAAGCAAAACACTGCTTGTCTGCGCACCCAACAGCTCAAAAGGTCAATATATGCCAATAAAAACTTCAAAACAAATCGAACCAACCCAATAACTATTGAAGCTAAAACAACAATGACTTTGAACAAAGTTCCAATCTTGAACTGAAAAAACACCAACCCAGAAAAGCAAACCCAAGAAATAGTGCTTAAAGCACTTAATTAAAACCAACTGAGCAATACCCGGAAGCAAAAACGTTAAGAACAGCCCAGAGGGAACCCTAACTAGAGAACCTATGCTGAAAGGTAAAAATTGAATCTTTTTGACTTTTACCTTCATACTTGCAAAAAAATATATAGCACACCCAAAATGAAATGATATGTGTTGGTAAATGCACACAAAATATTGTTAGTTTAAGGTATATGCACTGAACTCCCCTCCCCAGCTTTTATCAAAAACATAAACAAACAGAGCCAACCTTGAAGTTTGAGTTGCATTTATTGGTGGTTTTTGGATTCTTTCAGTCTCATTAACTAGGAGACAGTGAATGACGTTCAAATCATTCAAATCTGGTACTGTTAGTTTTGTTTCCATTTTTGTTTTCCAAGTTGGCATTTTCTCCCCTCTACTTGTTCACGAAGAAAATTTTTGTCAGCCAAGAAAGGTACTTTCAATTTTTGAACCTATCAATAAAATTTTGGATCTTCAACCTTATCCGATCCTAAATGCTATGTGGTCTTCTCTTAAATTATTCTTTCACTTGTAAAATAAAATTAATAGTTTCTTAATAAATTCTCCAACCATCTTCCCATCTCAAATGATATATACAGCAAGCGATCTTAATGAGCTTATGATTCAAGACCTAATTGGGATGTTTGCAGCAATAATTATTATTGTTGAACTTAAATTATTGCATTTATATCAACCACGATTATGGTGACATATTGCAATTATTTTATATGATATGTTAATTGAAGCATCTTTTATTTAATGCCAAATTAAATATGTAGATATAAAAAAGTAAATCAATTTTTTAAAAATATTAAATAACTTTATTATTATTAGTATATCAAAAAATTTATAAATCCTAAGTTGGATAAAATTCCTTCAAACACTTCAATAATAAGAGATTAGTCTCTCTTCTATTAGTTGTAATTAGGAATAACAATGTGTCAAGTTGAGCTCAAATATTTTATGACACCAGATTAATTTGTCTTTTTTATGTAGTTTAAAAAACCCAAAACTCGACCCTAGCTGATGAATTACTTATAAAAGAAAATGATGTCACTTTAGTAAACTTATAAATAATGATATTATCTAGATTGAGCTCGATATCTAAGGTATGAAAAATAATTTTTTCAATTTAAATTTAGTTTAAATCACATTAAAAATAGATTTTACTCATTTACTTTAATTAAGATCGAGTTAGAACTATCTTGCTAACCCTATTTCAAACCATGTCTTTGGATAATGTTTTCTAGCTTTATTTTTTTAATTGAGAAAAATGAGATTGAATTGGAATAATTCTATAAATTGAGCTTATATAATGACAAGATCAGTCAAAGTCAAAATCTATCTGGTTAGGTGATGACTTTTAAAAAAGGGTCTCATCATTAGACACTAACTATCTTAGTGGGAGAGTAATACTTAGAGGGTATGATAATGAGAAATGTAAATCAAGAAACACCACAGGAAGTTTCGTATGTTCACATTGTTCATAACACTTTCTACCTTTCCATTCCAAAAGGGTGGCTGCCAGATTCATTCAGCCAATCTTATCATTTTCAAGTCTAAAAGTGAGCCAAAATCTCAAACAGTGGTGAAAAAGGGGTAGGGAAAATTTCAAAAGTGGCGCTTATCCAAATAAATTATTGAAATAGGACAATAGTTTTCAAGATTACTAGAATGAGTGATTGATTAATGCAAATAAGAAATCAATAGTTACAAACTATTAGTCAATGATTATTATCTATATTCCCTACACAAATTCTTTTGGTAGAAATTTGAAAAATTAGGGTTTGAATCCTAATTTCTCAATTTTTAGGAATTAGAATCAGATTGAAAAAAGGGTCAAGTTTAATCACATGTTTTAATTTAAGATGTTATTATATTATACTTTTACTCTTTAATTAATATTTCATTCATTTGGAATTCATTACCAACCATGCAATATTAAACACGAGAATTATAACCTAGTTTGATCTGGTTCAACTTAGTTTAAAATTAACAGGATTAGGTTTAAGATGGACTTGAACTTGGAAATCGTCTTAATCCTAATTTGAAAGACTCAGCTCCCTCCCTTAATAAAACATCATTTTAGTTTAATTATTTAAGATAACATGCTCTAGTTCATAGATTTCAAAATTTTAAGTTCAAATAATTTTTTCAGGTAGATTTTTCAGATCAATTAATGAGTCTATTTTTAGCCCCTTTTATCTTTATGTTTCACATATAATTCCCACAATATCCACAAACTCATTGTCAAGAATTCTCCTTTTTCTTTATTCATGACTAATCACTAACAATTTTTCATTTAATAGTTGTAACTTTCAAGAAAAGTTCAGGTTCAACACTCATCTTCTCGTTTATTGTGTATTTAATTATTTACTTAACTTGAATATTTATTTTTTAGATTTATATAATATTATTTGACTTTTTATGTTTTAATATTTATTTTTGATATTAGTTTATTTATGTTATAATCCATATAAAAGATTTGGTTAGATATATTTTTATTTATGTTTCATATGGTTTAAAATTATATAATA
>JAOSBK010032404.1:0-11420 GCA_027568895.1 Erythroxylum shatona | reverse complement strand
CCTAGACAGTTTCTCTCAATTATTGTTTGCTTAAATTATGCTTTGAATGATAAATGAATGTGTTTGATTGTTGATTCTAGATAGGAGGTCTGATGATTGTGAATGTGGAGTGTATATTGAAGTGCTATTTGAATGTGAATTTGAAGACCTAAGTGCCTTATAATGTAAGTGATTGAGTTGCAAGCATTCCATGCATGAATGCATAATCAGATAATGACAGTTGTGACCTAAGTAGCCACCGATCAGAGCTTAAAACTCAACGAGTACAAATGAGCCTCAAGCTTAAAAGTGATTAAGAGCCTAAGGGTCACTCTATAGAATGGGCCCTGTATCCCCCAAGCGGATAAGGGATAGTTATTAATGAGCCCGGTATCCAAAATGGATACGGGACAGTTCAGGCATTCAATCACAACAACGTAATAAATGGAAAGTGTCTCATGAGCATTTCATATGCACATTGTTAAGTATATTTGTTGAAATGAAATGCTTATGCGTAAGTGAAAATGTGAAATTTATGGAAAGTGCACTATGTGATTTTATGTTAGGTGAATTGTTGTGATGAATGAATTGAGTGGACCATCAATGATGGTTACCTCATTAACTTTGCAAAGCTCACCAAAATTGCAACGTTGTCTTTTCAGGACCGAGAGACGACTCTAGCTACTGGGGGGCTCTACCAGTTGTGTAGATTGTGATTGGCAAGAGAAGTCATGGCTTAAAGGTTGATCAGTTGGGATTTTTGGACAGATTAAATATACTTTGTATACTTTCCTCTTCCTTGTAGTACTTTTTATCTTAGGTTTTGATGATGTACATGTAGTAAGAGTTTAAAGATGCAATGTAGACTTTCTATTTTGTGAAGTGAAATGAGGAAAAAAATTGGTTTTAAAATATTGTGATTTTCTTATGATGCTTTTTAAGTGAATGATGATATGATACCATGCCAAGTGAAGTGAGTGTAGTGATCGAACGTGGCACACCCATATTGTAGGCTACGTACCAGAATGACCACCAGACATCCCGGTGTGTACCCTGCGGTAAGGGGGCGTTACATAGTACATTGACATTTGACATCATTCAATGTGTGACATTTGGTAGCATAATATGCGGACAAGTGGCCTAGTTAAAGTGTTACAAATGGTAGCTTAAATGGTGGGCAAGTGGGCTTCATGCTTAGATGTTAAGTGGCATCTTAAGCTAGTGACACCTAGCTAGTGATGAAACATGTTTCAGCTGGAGTAATTCCAGCTTTCTTCATTCTTGTTTTACTCTCCACCGAAACCTTCCATCTTCTCTTAATTTCTGGACTTCTACTGGAGTTTGGAGAATTTACACTAGGAAGCTTTGTAAGTTATTCCATTAAGAAGTAGGTCTTGTGATTCTACATATTTTTCCTTTGTTGATTCTGAAAGTTACACATTAAAATTAGGTATGTGCTGGTTGTTTGGAAGCTTGGTTTAGCTGGATTCTTGGAGTTGAATTTCATGTTTAGTGAGGTAAGGGAATACTAAACTTGGTATCATGTTAGAACATGTATTGTTTGATGTTCGAAGTGGATAAAATGTGTACTGAATTAAGAAATAATTGAGGTTAGAAACTTGATACATGCTGGATACTTGTTAGAAGGAGTGGTTCCATTAAATAGGTATCGGTATTTTAGCCATATCTTAGCCTGTAGGTATCCAAATGGGATGATTTTAAATTCAAATTAAAAAATATACATATATTTACACCTTTTATGAAGGAATTGAATTTGATTTCCGTCAATAAGGGTTTTGAAATTTGGCTTGAAGTTGAGATGTGTTTGTTGTCCATGGTTGAAAATAGTCTGTAGTATTTTGGGTATAACTCTCAGAATAATGAACTAAATTGCATTAACTTTATTTCGTTTGAAAGTTAATACATATAGGATCATTTTTTAAAAGAAAATATTATCTAAAAACGTCATTCGCTAGGTCAAAAAGGCCATACAAAATTGATTTAAAAACCTATCCTGTGAAAACAGTAGTTTGGAGGTTTCGGGTCACTTATCCTAAGAAATGATTAGGAAGATGAAAAAAATGGGATTTTATGCAATTGATGAACTATATAAGGTTAAGTTAATTTATTTGGTATAATAAGACTTAAATGGACTTGTTTAAGGTGCGTTATGAACTTAAATTGGTATTCAATTTAATTGAGTAACACATAATTGGAATGATAATATAAAGAATGTATGGTTTAACAATGATGAATACAATATTGAATGGCTTGGTGTGTTCATGAATGAATGAGTTCCAAAGGTTTATGTATTATGAATTGGATATTGATGTTTATGAATTGGGAATTTCTGCGATGATATTGTGTTAATTTCCAGACCATCAAGTGTCCAAAGAGTTTGATGTTTGGGATTGTGTTGGAAGTATCTTTTATCTGTGTGAATATACATAATTTGTGACCACTCAATACCTGTATTGATGCATTATTGCACATACTGGTAATTGTATGACATGTTAGTTTGTTTGAAAATCAATGAATATGTCAAGTTGAACAAAATGGAATAAAGTGGTATATTTTGCAATATGTTCCTCACATGAGAATTTTGAAATGAACCTGTTTTGTTTTAAAACTGTTAAGTCCTAGTCATGGGTAAATAGGCATGCCTAGAAGGGTCTATAGTTGCTCCTGTTACACTTCGGTGTCTCCTATTACTGGCACTTCGGTGTCTCCTATTATTGAGATATAAGTCTCTCCTATTTTGTGATATCGATCACAGTATCTATAACATCTCATTACCCATGTTAAGGTTAGAATTGTGAATTATGAAAAAGAATTGAGAAATTAGGAAAATGCACGTCATCCAGAAGCTAAACATGACATGCACATTTTTACACATTCGTATGATTGTACATGAATTCATTGACATTTTCCAGGTATAATTGAGTTATTAAATGCAATTAAAATGTGATTTGGCAATTTTGGTATGTTTAGGGTATTTTGGAATTTTTTGGTGAATTTTAGAAAAATATTGATTTATGGGCCAATTATAATGTGAGACATGGCAACATATGTATATGACAAATGGCTTGTATGTGTGGTGATAAGTGGCAGACATGTTTGAGTGACATATGTGATACATGCAATATAGCCACGTGGTCTGGTTTTGAGTAAGGAAAGATTATGCATAGATTATGTTCTATTTAGGAATTGATTACTATATTTTTTGATACCCACTGAAAACATTCAGCAAAGAACTCTTTCTTTGTTCCTTCTCCATCACCGAATATTGAAACTTTGTGTGTAATTGAGTTACTCTTACTGCTGGGAAGTATAACTAAATCAAGTAAGTGTTTGTTGTTGATGTTTTACAGTGTAAATATATACATGTATGCATGAGTTTGAGAAGTGTAGTTTCGGTGATAAATGAACTAGATCATGGATTTGAGAATTGGGTATTGTCCACAAACTATATGAAATAGATTTTAGTTTGAGATATGTGAAAGTTACATAAGTTGAAGTAGAAGTATATGTACTCTATTCTGGTTCTGAAAAATACAAATATGGTTATTAGTTGATGTACTATTCAAGCATGAAGATGTGAAGTACTAATAGAAATGAATTCGAACTAAGGGTAAAGTTTAAGGTGATGCAGTGATATGGGAAAAGCATTAAAATGTTAAGCTTTTGATGAAATGAAAGAGTAGAAAAATGAAAAGTAATGTATCACTTAAAAGTAAAGAGAGAAACTAAATACAAAAACTAAAATTTGCATATATGAAATTGATATTTGAGGAATAAGTTTGAATCTGACTTGTTTAAAGATTGTATGGGATATAGAAATGCATAAAAGATAATTCATGTATAGATGTTTTAGCTAGAAACTATAAGAATGAGAGATATGGAAAAATGGAAAGAGAAGAAGAAATATACGATGAAGGATAGGTTGCGAGTCGCGATCATGCAATGAAACAGCAAAGTCGCAATCGTGCTTCAGCACGACCGTGACTTCATGGGTTTAGATGTCTGCACGATCGCGACCTTCAATGTTTTTCTAAAAATTTGTGCTGAAGATCCTTCAATCTTTTTGTTATAACTCCTTCACTCGATGTCCAAATGACATGAGACTTAAACCATTGGACTCATAACACATTTCTCTACCTCTCTAAAAAAATCATAGCAATCAGAAATTAGTTGGGGGTAATAGAGTAAAAAACGTGGGATAGGTCTGCAGAATGTGTTCACAACATTTTTGTCCTTATCTGTGACACCCGTGACTTTTTTTCCTCACACCTGTGAGTCATGCACGTCTATGTCTTTTCTCCTTCACCCCCGTGAGTTTAATTGCTCGACTGATGTTTCTTCGTCACATCAAGTCACCGTGCTCTCCAATAGTAACCATGACTTGATTTTTGGTCTGAATACCCAATAGAAATTGCAAACTGAATAGTCCTGTTTCTTTTGACCATAACTTCTTCTCTAAACATCAAAATGAGGTGATCTTTAATTTATAATAAACTAGAGACATAGGGATACAAATCATCTGAAGAAGTAGAATTGAAATTCAGTCGGTAAGATGTTCAATGTCTGGATGGAAGTTGAGTATAGCATACTATTTCAAAATAAGAACAATCCGAAAATGTTTGAGGTATAGCTTTTCGATTATTGAATCAAATTGAATGATTTTGGTGTCATTCAAAACTTAAGACATTGAAGAACAACTTTCTAGGAGGAAGTATTACATAATTTTGTCATTTACCCTATCATAATGATTATGCAAAGTTGATCTGAAAGCTTATTGTTAAAAAGATCTGAAGTGGTCAATTAGGTTATGAAATTTATTTCATATTGTTTTATTATGGTCTAAATTATAAGTACAAATGATATTAATGAGGGTTTTAATATTTGAATGATATGGTGACAAGATCACAATACGATACCTGGGATTGTCATTAAACATGCATTGTGCATACTTTATATACATTGATGTGCTTAAAAGAATACTTATACATTTGTGTAAGAGTATGATATTTGTAAATGTGTTTTGTATAATAAAGAAGAGCTCATTGGATGCTAGTCAGACATTGCTAGACCATCTGGGCAATAACATATTGGAGTGTACTGTGAGTCAACCTAGATGCTTTTCCTAGGATTGATTGAATTTGTTTGACTTCCAATTATGAAATGTTTGTGATTTGTTATGAATTCCGGACTTTAAGTGCGAGGAGTTTAATATTTGGGTATGTATTGGAAGTGCTTTGAATTGTTGTGAAATTTTGAATGATATTTGTATTCTCAACGAAATTTGAATGCCAAACTTAGGTTTGATGATTATGAGGTCCTGACTGTACATCATATGTGACTGTCATATATGGAATATTCGGTATTTGATGCATTTTATAAAATACATACTCAGATAAAGGCATTGTGACCAGAGTAACTAGTATGAAAGCGCTTGCACGTAGAGCTTTACTTTGTGATTTCTAATTATACACGTAGAGCTATGCTCTGTGATTATATTCTAATTGAGCCCAATGGGCCAATAATTGTATATGTATGTGAAAGGCACTCAATCACAACAATAATAATGAATCTGGAGTTTCATATGCATCTGTATTTGTATATATATGTTTTGATTCGTAATGATTACATGATGTGCCATGATAATGTGAGTATTTGGACATACATGTTCGGAATGAATATTTGTGAAATATGCGAATTGTGTATGTGATCTGGGTGAAATCATCAATGATGGCTCGCTCATTGAGTTCGCAAAACTCATAAAAATTGCAATGTGAATTTTCAGGTACAAGATAGGAGACTTAGTATCTTATTCTAGATTGAAGGAACCTTTTGGACTAAGTTATGATTCAGAGGTCTATCAGCTGACATAAGAAGAGTTATAGCTTTTATGTTGTAGTTTTTGCTGGAACCTGTATGAGGTTTTGTAAATATTTGTTTAATGGTAAATAGTGTAAGCTTTTGTGAATGAATGCAATGAATGGTTTTTAAATTTGATGAATTTTAAATAAGTTAGTTGATGCCATGTGTGAGTTAGATTTGTTTTGCTCTAACATACTATTATCATAGGATATGTACTTGAATGTCCATGGATGTTCGGGTATATACCTTGTTGGACCCTGAATTTTTTTTTCAATTATTACCAATTTATTTGTTTAATTATTTAATTACGATTTGTTTGTTTATTTATTTATTTTAGAATTAGGTCATTAAATTAGCAAGTATTAATAGAAAATAGAAATTTGAATGAAGTGTTAGAATTAATATGTTATTTAATGGGTTAAGAGAGTTAGTAGGCTTGTGATAAATGAAAGGAGGGGTAAACATGGAAGGACAAGTTTAATGAAGGGAAAAATGGTGAGAATGACTAAAGAAAAGGGCCTGAATTAAGAAAGAAGGAGGAGAGGTCGTGAAAGCCAAAGAGAGAAGGGGAAAAACATGAGAGAAAGAGGAAAAGAAGGAGAAAATCATGGGAGAAACTAGGAAAAGGAGAAAAGAAGAAGGAAAGAAGGGAAATCATCTTGTCAAGGTAAGTTTATCTTCTTCTTCTTGCTTTGTTAGAGAAAGAGTTAGAGAGAGAAAGAGTTTTATGTAGAGAATGGGTGTTGTATTGGAAGAAGATGATTTAAGGGAACTCATTTGATTTTAGGGTTTCTAAAATAGGTGTTGGTCTTTTTAACTTAGATAGACCATGGGTAAGTTAACTAAGCTCAATTTAGCAATTATTTCATTTTTTATTTTGAAGCTTTTGAATTTTATGGAAAATTGGATTGAATGGGAAAGTTGGATTATTTAGGAAATGAAGAAAACCCAATCCAAGCGTAAGAGGAAAGGCAAGCTTGACTTGGATTTTGCAAGTTAATTAGGTGGGTAATTTATTTATAGTTATTGTGTGATTGGGCAAATTCTTACATATGGGTGTATATGTTGATTTCTTGAAATGGATTTGCTTGAAATTGAATTCTTATGACTTGATTGGAAATGCATGATACATTGTAATTATGTTATACTTTGAAAGATGTTATAACATTTTATGTTAAATGAAAAGAAGAAAAAGCATGAAAGTCTGAGCATATGATAACACGATTTTGAGCATGATTATATGCTTTTGTTTAGGTGAGAGTGGAACCATTATGCTCATCACATGGACATTGACAAATGCCTTCTCTCGGCTGCCCGCTTGTGACATATGAGCTCCGAAAATGGACTCATTCTATTTTCGTGGAACCCTCGAGCCATTGGTTTGTCCATTGCATTTTGAATTGCCAAGTATGAAGCATTTCAGTGATTGGCTTAATGGATAAAGTCTGTGTTATGTGTTATGCAATACTTGCTTAATTATGAGTTTTGAGTTAAATTGCTAAATGATTGAATTGCTAGATATATGTATATATATACATATGCTTGAATTTGTGGTAAATTACCGATGGCTATATCAGTGATCCTTACAAGACATTTGGACAAATTCTAAGATAGTTAGCATTTATACTAAGTTAGTGACTAGACTTTTGGATAGCTTTATAAGCATATCAAACATTGAGCATCCCATGTATTTATTATCTTGTGTTAAGACTTTGATGTAATGTTGATATGTAATTAAAGCTATGTATGAAATCTATGTATGAACTTCATTTTGATTTAGAAATGAATTGAGAATTGAACAAGTTTCCCTTGTGTTTGTGTTTATTTATCTTGTAATTGTACATTGCATATTTCAAGTTTCCATAAAGGTAAAATTATGTACTGACTTCAGGGGAAAAATTGGATTAATCTAGGATGTATTAGATAAAATAGTCATCATGGAATTGTAGTTTATCCTCTTAGCTTTCCACCTATATAAAATATCTTAACTTAGGATATCAGAGTTGAGAGATATGAGCATTATAAGTAGTGATGCTATATGGGATGTAAACCCAAGATAGCTATGGTAAATGATGAGATTTAGTGGTTTTGATGAATCAAATGAGTGGGGATTAGAGGATTTAATGGAGCAAGGATGGTGTTTGAATGGATATGAAGTGGTATTGCACTAGAAAGGGTGAATTTGAGAAGATTATAAGTGAAAGAAATGTTAGAATGGATGTAGGAAGCATTGGAGAGGCTTTGGAGTGGCTTGGGTAACCCCTATGTCCGTTTAGCGGACATTAGGTCCATTAAATGGACCTTATCGAGTCTATGAGGATCTCCACCCTTGTCCGTTTAAGTCCGTTTAATGGACTTAATGGACATTAGGTCCATTAAATGGACCTTTTCGGGTAAAAAATGACCCTTAACCCCGTGAATGTCCATTAGGCGGACATGTACGTCCGTTTAACAGACATACACTATGCACTTAAGGAAATTTGCATTTTTGACCCTCTATATGGCAATATCTCACTTTTTAGTCTTCATGTATGTTGTAGATCTGGAAGTCTTGTTTCAAACCGTCCAATAATAACCTTAATAAGAGGTTTATAGGGAACGTTATGCCAATTCTCCCAAGAGAGGTACAATATGATTGAGGATTTAAACATACTTGATTCTTTTGGCCATAACTTCATCATCCAACCTCCAAATGGAGTGATTCTTAAAGAAATATATTCCTAATACATTTTCATACCTCTCCATAGAAATTGGTAGCTTTTGATGTTAAGTTGGAAAATATTTATGGAAAGAAAATGAGGGATCGATTGGAAGAATATAACTGGGTTATGAACATACCTTGGATTTTTAAGCATATCTTGAGCTTTTAAGCTCCGAATGAGGTGGTTCTTGTTTCAAAATAAACTAGAAACATAGAGCTATAATTGTTTTTAAGAATTCAAATTGTGATGTTGGTCATTGGATGGTGTGGGAACACCACCCTTGTGAGATGATGGCTAATGAGGGTTCATTGAAATAACCCTACAAGGAAACCTGCTCATGCTTTATGACTCTGGATCAATATTTGGGCTCCGAAAATGAGGCCCAACACCCTTAGTTCAACATTTTAAGTTTTAGTCATTATAACTAACAAGATAATAATATGGATGGTGATAAAACCAACAACAACAAGAAGTCAATGATAAACCCGAAATTACCATGTATTACACATCCTTTGTCGATATTCTGGTGATTACACTTGTGGTTTTGAAGGGGAATAATTTTGATGAATTGGCTAAGGAGATGCAATAACGCACTTTGACCAAATAAAAAAATTGCAATTTATTGATTATATGATCTCTAAACTCACAGATAATTCTGATGAATTTAAAGATTGGTGTGCAGTAAATTTGATGTTGATTGCATGGGTGTTCAACACCATGGACCCTTCGTTGCAAACCATGATCTCTTATATGGATACCATCAAGGAATTATGGGATAACCTATAAGAATGTTTCTCGATCAATAATGACAAGCAAATTTACTAATTAAAGTCTAAAATTGCAAATTGCAAACTACAAACAGGAGGGTTTAAATGTAATTTCTTATTATGGTAAATTTAGGAGCATATAGGTGTTGAATTGTGTTTTTTCATGCAGCCTGCTATACTGAAATTTGTGGAAGAATTTGCAAGGTCAGTTAAAGTGAAGAAGAGAGGCAGAATGAAGAACAAGATTCCTATGTATAAAAGAAAGCTAGAGATGATGATCTTGGGAGTAATGCAGAAGTGTTTGGATCCAAAGAATAGAATTCAATTGATTGAAAATTAGTGCAAGGAAGGTGGAAAGAATGAAGCAACATGGAATGGGAAGCTGAAAGATGAAGAAACATAATGTATGAAGCAAATATAGAGCTTATTTTTAATCAGTTAAAGAAAACCTGAAGCAGAGTTTTTTAATTCCTGATGAAATTATGAAGAAGTCATGCAAGTCAATGAAATAGAAGAATTCAAAGTTAAAGTATTAATTGCCATTAAAGGGGATAAAGCTAGCGCATAATCGCACATCAACTTTTGGTTTCTGCAGTATCATTTTTTGTCTTTTTTTTATTTTTTGCAGTCTTTAAAATCATTAGGTGATACATTTGTCAAAGTTTGTTAATTTTGCATATAGCATTGTTGTTTTGTCCTTGATGAACCAATGAGAGTGAGATATATGTCAAAATCTTGCTTTTTATTTATCCTTGTTTTTCATTTTTAGCCATTGATGTAAGATGGCACAAAATGTGTGAGAGCTAATATGAAAAGCTCCAGATCATTTTCAGTATTTAGCAGTTGTAGAAATATATGAAAAAAACCATCTTATTCATCTGTGTATGAAAAATCATTGCTTTTAATTTTTGTTGTTCATCTTGAGTTGTTTTGGAGTCGTGCTAAGAAAAATACTTGGAGTGGAAAGAAACAAAATTTGAAGTTGAAAATTCCATTTATGAAGTTTTAGCATAATTTCATAGTTACAATCCAAACCAAACCTTTTACAAACACTTGTGAGGAATATACATTGGGTATTAGAGTGACAATTACTACATGTCACAGAGAATACAAACAGTATATTAAAAGGGAATGTTGATCTGCTACAATTTTTCTCTTCCCTAGAGCAAAAGCATTTAGCTCAAAAGCTGTTGCTAGAGAGTGCCAACTAGAGTCACCTTCAAGCTTGAGATTTGTGTGGTGAAGGAAGTGTGGTTCTACCTTGCTAGAGTGGTATCAGAGCTACATGTTTCACACAAGCTGGACTGAGCCAAAGCCATGGCAAGTACAAGTTTCCCTATGATGAATCTACAAAGTGTACAGGCTAATATATCAGTCTTAACTGGTGAAGATTACAGAACTTGGGCTCTTAGAGTTGAGAACTGTCATAGAATGTGTGAATGCTGGGATGTGGTAACTGAAGGAGTGATTGATTTTGAGGGAACAAGAAAGTTAACAGACCAACAATTAACAAGAATCAGGTAGGACAGAGACAAGGATTTCAAAGCTCTTGTTTTTCTGAGGTTAGTGGTTAGTGAGACAATTTTGGTAAGACATGCTAGTTGCAAAAGTGCTAAAGAATTATAGGACACATTAAAGCTAGAGTATGTAGGCTCAGCTCAGTCATTAAGGTTAAAGAAACATGTTGCGTTAAGAAATTTTGAAAATTTCTCAATGAAGGATGAAGAGAATGTGGGAGCTGCAAAATCCATATTCATGAATTTAGTGCAACAACTAAAGCAGTTTGGAAAACACTAATACTGTTAGATTGGTTGACAAGTTTCTAAGCATATTACCCTTAAGATTTGATGCCAGTATAGCACTTGTAGAATGGCAATTTAGTAACGATCTAGATTCTGTGACATTGGAGCAAGTTTTAATATGCTGGAGATGCATGAAGAGAGATATGGGATTCGAAGGGAAGGAGAGGAGTACACTTTAAAGGCTGAACATTTTAAAGTGTCAAAAACCCACCAATTCTCACGTAAACTCAAAATCTGAATCAAAACCTCCTTGAACCGAATGTAGTACAACCACGGATGCCACCCCCCAC
>JAOSBK010032403.1:0-11421 GCA_027568895.1 Erythroxylum shatona | reverse complement strand
ACTACTGTCTGCTATGACATGACTAAAATGCATGTAACCTGACATGTATTTCAAAACGCCCATGTAAGATCTCAATGCTGGTGCTCTGATACCAATCAATGTTGGGCACCAATTCCGGAACCTAACTCTTAAATTGAACCATATGACATAACCGTACTCCAATGAAGTCTGCTTATCCATCATCGATTTTTTTCTTTGATACCACAATATGTTAGACCCCATTTCAAGAGCCCAACATTTGTAAGCCATTCATAAAGGTGAGTGTATAACCTTTAGAGTTATTTCAATGGAATCGTTTTAGCTATCATCGGTTCCCTCTCATTCTCATAACATCTCAACCCACATGGGCGAGCCCACACAACGGATTCACAATAAACACAATTGGCTTCTTCAAAAAAATTGAAGCTCCAAATCTGTAGTTTAATTTGAAGAAAGAATCATCTTAATCGGAGCTCTATAGATCAAGATATGCTTGAAAATCCAAAGTGTGTACATACCTCAATCATGGTCTCCCAACGGACTCCTCGCTTTCTCTCAATCAAAGTTTATCAAAACAACTCCAAAAGATCCCAATTTTAATTTAGAGATATATACATGTTTTAGGAAGCTATTTCTTTAAGAATCGTTTCAATCGGAGGTCGGATGAAGAAGTTATAGTCAAACGAATCCAACATGTTCATGTTTGTACCCATTTTGCACATGCTTTGGCGCAATTGTCGTAACTCTCACTAAAGTTGTCGGATTGACTTCATTTTTGAATGGTGTGAACGAAGACTTCTATGTCTACAACTTTTGTGAATGCTCCAAAATGAGATTCAGTCATTTTGAGGGTCAAAACATACGGACCGTGTGATTTTACACGGGCAGGAGGTATAACCTTCAGGTGAAAATGTGCTCCTGCACCAAAAACACACAACCTGTGTGATTTTACACGGGAGGCCGTGTAACCTTGGGGTGAAATGAAATTTTCACCTTTTCATTTCACCCTACAAGACTCCTCCAAAGGATTCTAAACCCATTCTATCATCGTTTTTTCTCATAATCTTCCCAAATTCAACTCTTTCTAGGGCGATATCACTTCATATACTCTAGTTATTCGGGATACACATCGTATGCAACATCACCTATTCGAACTATCATATCTGTCGACTACGATATCCAAAAATTTCATACTTTATATTGTTGGAAAGCTAAGAGTACAAGCTACAACTTTCATGAAGGAAACTTTGGTTAATTCTACCTAGATCGATTCAGTTTTTCCTTGGAATTCAGAGTACACATTTTACCCTCAGGAAAACTTGAAATTTTATCCCAACTTCACTTCCTCTATTACAACATCATTCATAACAATTCAATTTCCAATTGGAATTCATCCAACTCTCAACCTCAATTCATTTTACTCTTCATGTTCAACTACACCTCATCATTCACCAAACATCTTATCTTTCTTTTCCATGATATCTCACTTATATATATAACAATAGTTCATGCTAAAGATTCATCATCGTCATCCATAAACAAATTCACATTTCATGTCCATACACAAACCCATTTTCCATCAACATCATAAATTAAGAGTTTTACAAACTTTAATGGCATTTCAAGCCATATTACATCATCAATACATTAATATTCCAAAATCCCCAAATTACACAAGATACTTGAAAGATAATTTCTCAAAATGCAATTACAAATTTGTTTACACAAATCACTCCAAAACAAAACAAAACATGCAAATTTGGATTTATTCCTTGATTCACTTTCATTTGATATCTTGCTCATCACCTGAATAGGGGAAAGAGAGTGGGGGTGAGCTTAAAAGCTCGTGGATAACATGCTTATAACGAAAAAATAAGCAAAACTATTCAAAAGTTCATTGTCATAGAAAATCTTGTTAAAATCTATAAAAAACTTGTTTCTCAAAATCTCATCATGTATTCACAGTTACAAACCACAAAACATGAATGCATCAACTTGTTCATATATCCTAAGCACATAAGCACATTAGAATAGTTTGGGTAGATTCATAAACATGACGCACTACACATTTCCACATAGGGGTCCTGTGTAGTCGTGAATTCTTGAGGGAGTCCCTGAGGGAGCTCCGTGCCACTAGCGGGTAAGCATGAGAAGCCTTTTCTTGGTTAACGTGCACGTGACATTTCTTGGATGGACTACCAAACTCCACATAACATGTATTTCAAACTTGTTGCCTACAATGATACTTTTCGAAACTTGATTTTTCATAAACATGAGGTATTTCGAAAACAAGTTCCAAAAACATGATTTCATAAACATGTAATCCTTTCAAAGAAATCATTTTCATAAATCATCACACAATTCACACATCAAACATGTAGCAATTCCTCAATTCATTCAACATACAATTAATGCAACACTTATGATGCAATTTAAATCATTAAATTTCCTTGATTTAAAGAAAAACAAAAGTGGCTTATTTACTCTATTATAAACATGGAACCCACCTTGTTTTCTTGCTCATAATCTTGCTCAAAGATGTCCTCTTCCCTTGTTCCTCTTTCCTTCCTCGATTTCCTTTAACATAAGCCATAATCCTCAAATCAATAGGCATTCCAATTGGAGAACCCTAAGAACATATTCATAAAATTGGTCCTAGAATCTTAAAACCCATACATTTCTTAAGCTTCATGAACCAAAATCTTTCTAAAAATCCAACAAATCAAACATACTCTTACCTTGATTCTTCACCAAATGAAGAGTTTGTTGGCTCTAATGGAAGCTCTCATCCTCCTCTTCCTTTTTCTCTTCTTGAACAATCACAAATTCCTTCTTGAAAGCCAAGAAATGATGAACCCTAGTTTCTCTTTCTTCTTTTTCTCCTCTTCTCCACGATCTCTCTCTCATTTCCCTCTTCTCTTTGTTTCCTCTCTCCCATTTTCGTTCTTGCTTCTTCCTTAAGAACAAGCCCACATTTCTATTTACAATTTTGCCATTAATGAGTGTACAAAGACGCTTATGCCCTTCCTTATATGCCTTGTAACTTAAATGCTTAAGTGACTTGCCAACTTTGCCCCTCATGCAATCTTGCCACCTTAATTCAATATAACCCATGTAATATAATTTTACTCTCATTAACATGCTAATTAACTCCACAAAATAACATAATTAATCCTTCAATATCTCAAAATTCATTTAAGTCAATGTCTAACTTCTTCCAAAAATCAAGACCTTTTCTGATTAGGTAATTGAAGGAATTTGATAAAACTTTCTTATAGAAAAATGTTCTCCATTGTCTCAATTTTCTAATGACATCAAAATCATTCAATTTAGTTCCATTATCTAAAAGTTATACCTCAAACATTTTCGAACTACTCTTATACTGAAATAATATTCTGTGCTCAACTTCCACACAAAAATTGAAATTCTTAGAGACTAAATTAGAACTCGATTTCATCAGATAATTTGTAACTCTATTTCTCTAGTTTAATCCAAATTAAGAATCACCTCATTCGAATAACTAGAGAAAAGGTTATGGCTAAAATATCGAAGCATACTCAATGAACATGTTTTAACTTATAACTTCCAATATTTCACATATAACCCATCTTGTATATAACTATCTTTTCTACTTCATTTCAAATTCAAGATTTCTTCTTTTCTTTACATATGAATAATCGCCAAAATTTCTCATTTCATATTTCTAACTTCCAAGAAAAGTTTGGGGTCCAACAATTCTCCCCCCTTAAAGATTTTTGTCCTTGAAATTCTTACCTGAATGATTAAACAAATAGAGGTAATGCTATCTTATGCTTTCCTCAGTCTTCCAAGTAACTTCTTCACTTGAATAATTTCTTCCAAATGACCATAGTCAATCGACTCGGTCTTTCAATCACTTATTTAATCATTCACTTTCTTATCCAATTCCTCAATATGTATATACCTCAAATTACTCACACATTTCCACTTCTTGCATCAATAACACCAACATCAAATCATATCAATATTTCTTAGCATATTTACATACAACACAACATGAATCTGAGACATCTTTGTTAGTAATTCTAACTCGTAAGTCACTGGTCCAGTTCTTAATAACTTTATATGGACCAATTCAATTCAAGCTTAGTTGCTTCTTTATCCTAACCTAAACACATCTTGCACTCAATCTAAGCGCACCTTGGGAACATGATACTCTTAGGAGCATTTCATCATTTGCTTCATAATTCACATCTCTATAGTGTCAATATACTTGACTTTTATGTCTATCTCGCTGTATTCCATACCTTTGGTATTGATCTACCAATTTCATTTATCTTTCTTGAATCTCTTAATTTCTAGCATTGATCAATTTCACCTGTCACTAACATCCCCAATTCTGGCCTTCAACAATTTGCAGGCCTTACTCATCATAATACAAAGACGACTCTTTCTATCATCTAACTCATCATACATCATTCAAATGAAATCACTAGGACAGTGATTGCGATGCTTAAAGTCAAATAAAACTATACTTGGATCTCATGTTCCAATGAGCGTCAAACTATATGCCTTAAGCATATTTTTGACAATTAAGACCATCAATTCAAACATTCACTCACTTGATTTGTCCAGATTTCAATTCCACATTCTATGCTTCATTATGCTCTAGTTTTGATAACCTCAATATCGAATTTCTGTCTGATGTATTTCATATAACACAAGCCTTCTTGGAATTTCTCATTTGTACACTGATAGTCGTTCGGTATTTATATCAATCTTCTCAGTCTCGTATTCAATTCTCTTAATTCAATAATTGCCTCAACCTTTTTTTTATATGTACTTGTGTATATATATATATCCAAACTTTCAAAACAATCATTAGGGTGACAACTCTAAATCATGTATCGAATAGTCAACTCATAGGACATTAGTTGTCTCCATACATATGATATCACTTCATTATATTGCATTGGACTTTAGCCAAATCTCTTATACAACTGAAGTGCATACTATAAAATCTCCAAATCCATATGATATAATTTATATTTGTACAATTCCTCAAAATTCTCTTTACTTTCATTACTCATACGTTTTACGCATTTTTTCGCAAGTATTCAAATTAATCTTCTTAACTTTTCAAATACGTTTTATATATCATCAAACTTTGCTTGGATCACTTTAATCTTCAATACCATAGTACTGTCGGGCAATTGTTAAATCAAACAATTTTTTTTTACTCCATGTGCCCCCTGATTAGCCCTTGTAATTTCTTAACCTCAATGAGGTAACATTGCCTCACTTTATTTTCAATTTTCCAATTGACTTCCTTTGTTTAATGATTTTCTCCATTCTTTTTATTTTTCTCATACCTCACCTTGACTTATTCTAATGTTTGCTCATTCATACAAGTTTTGTCCACATACTACAATTTATTTGCAACTTAACTCCTTGTAATTGTAATGCATTCATCAAGTCAGATTTGCATGCATATTCTCTATCTTGTGATTGTTCTTGCTGAAATTACTTTACTATCACTTTCTATTACCATTATTCCACCCTTTTTCAGTGCATATTGTAGTAGGCTGACCCATTCACTATCGGAGATGGGATAAATTATCCTTGCATTTAAGAGTTTGATTATCCCCTTTTTGACCACCTCCTTTATGTTAGGATTCAACATTCGTTGACACTTCCTCTCCGTTCTACATCATTCCTCTAGGTTTATTCAATGCATATAAACATTTGGGCTTAGACCTCGAATATAAGCAATCTGTTATCCAGTGGCTTTCATTCACTTTCTAACAATTTCTACCATCTTACTTTCTTATTTCTTGTTCAATTGATTAGAGATGATTATTGGAAACATTTAAAAAGGTATATTTGAGAGGTGTAGGTAAAGGATTACTGTAGCATCCCGTTACCCATGTTGTGCTAGAATAGAATATATGAGAGATGATTGAGAGATTAGAAAATGCATTTCATGTTCGTGCATAATATGACATGCACATACATGTGAATAGTGAAATTTTGCATATGAAAATGACTATACATGCATTCATTAACATTCCGGGTATAATTGTTCATAAATGAGATTCTATTGAGAATTTTGGTTTGTTTGTATTGAAAATCGATTTGGAGAGTGTAATTGTTGATTTAGAATTTTTGGAGAATTTTAGGAAAAATTCTGAAAATTGAGGTAATTTTTGAACTAGGAGAAATGCCAAGTGGCAAGATAAATGATAAATGACAGTAGAATTTACTGTCAAATGGCGATGGAAATTTTGATAAATGACTATGGGATTTATGGACAGGTGTCAATGAAAATTGGGAGATAATTGGAGTAGAAATTGGAGACAATGGGCTAGCTAAATAAAAGACTTAGGAGAGGCCATAAACTTGTCACTTGCCACACCTTATGTCTTAACCTACGAAAGTGTTGAAAAATAAAGACCATCTTAATTTTTTTAATTGTCTTTCACCTTATTCTCTTACCCTCATCTCTTGTAATTTTCTACTCACGTTCTTCATCTACGACATTCACGGGATAGCTATAGTAAATCAATGATTTTGACCCTCTAGATGGAAAAATCTTACTTTATGGTCTTCATAAAAGTTGTAGATCTAGAAGTCTTTTTTCAAATAGAATGATCTCAATCTAAGAATTCGAGAGAACGTTATGCCAATTATCCTAAGATAGGTACAATATGATTGAGGATATAAACATGTTTGCTTCTTTTGGCCATAACTTCACCATCCGACCTCCAAAAGAAGTAATTCTTGAACCAATAGATTCCTAACATATATTGCTACCTCTTTATAATAATGTGAAGCATTATAAAATGATTTGAGAAAGTTTGATCAAATGAAGGTTTGGGAATCTGTTGGAATAGTACAAATAGGAATATCTTATTGAACTCACTTCAGTATTTTGATTATATTTGGACCTGTAGGATTCCAAATGAGATGATTTTTGATTTGGAGTAAAATAGAGAAATAGGACTTCAAAACATATGAAAAAGTGTAACTGTGATTCAGTCTCTAAGATGTCCAATTTTTGGGGAGACGTTGTGTATAATCTATTGTTTTGGGTGAGAGCAGTACGAAAATATTTGAGACATAAACCTAAGTATAAATTATACTTAGATGAGTTTTAAAATGAGAATAAATTTTTAATGAAACTAATGGATAAATACCCGAGATTGTCGTGAACATGCATTGTACATATGTCATTGCATACTTGTACACTATTAAACACTTTTAATTGTGCAAATTGTGATATATATGTATGTTATTTGTTATAGAGGAGCAATTGGAATGTCAACCTCTAGACATTGCCGGAACTTCCAGACATTATCTTCGGGAGCAGCCTATGAGTAACCTAGACGGTCTCACTTAATTACTTGTTTACTTAATTTATTTTTATAATGACAATTGAATGTGTTTAATTATGGATTTTGGACAGAAGGTTCGATGAATGTGGGTGTGAATTGAGATATTGAAATGCTACTTGAATGTGAATGTCAATGTGAAGACCTAAGTGCTTTATAATATGAGTGGTTGTGGTACATGAATGTATAATCAAATAATGGCAGTTGTGACCAGAGTAGCCACCGATCAGAGCTTAAAGATCAACAAGTGAAAAGAGCCTCGAGCTCAAATAGTGATTAAGAGCCTAAGGCTCACTATGTATAATGAGCCCTGTGTTCTCATCAGATAAAGGACAGTTACTTATAAGCCCAGTATCCAAAATAGATACGGGACAGTTCAGGCACTTAGTCACAACAACGTAAAAATTGGAAAAGTGTCTCATAAGCATTCCATATCTACATTTTTATAAGTATGTTTGATTGATTGAAATGTAAAATGTTGCCTATGCTTAAGTGAAAATGTGATACTGATGTAAAGTGCAATTTTGTGAAATATTTTTATATGAAATTATGTGTTGCATGAATTAAGTGAACCATCAGTGATGGTTACCTTACTGAGTTTGCAAAACTCACCAAAATTGCAACGTTGTCTTTCAGGACCGAGAGACGACTCTAGCTACTGAGAGGCTCAACTAACCGTGTACATTACGATTTGGAAAGAAAAGTTATGGCTCAAAGGTCGATTAGCTAGGATTTTTAGACAAATTAGATGGAATTTGTATATTTTCCTCTTTGATGTAGTACTTTGGTACTAGGTTTTAATGATGTACATGTAGTAAGTGTTTAAAGATACAATGTAGACTTTCGATTTTATGAAATGAAACAAGGAAAAATTGGTTTTAAAATATTGTGGTTTTTCTATTGATGCTTTATAAGTGATTATTGATATGATGCCTGTGAAATGAACGTAGTGATCAAACATAGCTTACCCTTATCATAGGTTATGTACCAGAATGACCTTCGAGCATCCCAATGTGTAGCCTACAGTAAGGGGGCGCAACATTTAGGCAGTATCTGAGCGTGGTTTGGTCTAGTGGGATATATATGAATGTTAAGCATGAAATATGTTGAGAAATGCACAAAAAATGATTGAAATTGTTGTTTGTTATAGGTCATCCGCTCTAGGTGATTAAATTGATCAACCAGTTGACCAAGGATCGATAGGAGCTAGTATGAAGTCCTCGCTACCTCGATCTAAGGAGATGCCTCCTAAAGTTCCTGAGAGAAGGGACAGGAGGTATGATAGGCTATGGAAGTAATGAGCTATGTACTTCTATGGCAGCACAGACCTTGTTGCAGCTAAAGGATGGCTAGAAAAGACTGAGAGGGTTTTTAATCGGATGGACTGTGACCCTAATGAGAGGTTCGACTATAAAGTGTCTTCACTACAGGGCCTAACTTGCCAGTGGTGGAAGACTATCCCAGGCAGTACCACCAGGCCTTGCCAATTGAAGTGGAAAGGCTTTATGAAGGTCTTTAGAGATAATTACATTCCCATGATCTATTTAGACATGAAGATGAAGGAGTTCTTGCAATTGAAGCAGGGTAGGATGTTAGTGGTTGAATATAAGGTTCACTTTAATGAGCTGATGGGTTAAGCTACTGCTCTGATCCCTACAGAAGAAGACAAGTGTATGAGGTTTGAGAATGGGGTCAATATGGAGATCAGAATAAGGTTAGTGCTTTCTAACCTGGGTACTTTCACTGAGTTTAGAGCTGCTTCAATTAGAATTGAGCAGCTACTGAGGGAGAGACAATCTGAGACTGGGTAAGGATCTAGAGGGAAGAGGCCTAGTAAGAGTCAGGGCAATTTTAGAAGTGGGTTTATGTAAGTGCTAAAACAGAGCATTTAAACCACTAAATGGACCCAGACAGGCAAGTTCTGGGTAGAGGGGCAGGTTTTCACAGACTGGCAGTGGAAGAAGTGCAGCACATAATTAGTTTCCAGTTTATGAGCACTATGAGAGGAGGCTTGGTGATGAGTGTCAGATATTGCCTTACTACTTTGGGAGCTCAGTCTATTGTCAGTAGGTGATCTAAGTTCTGGGTAGAGGGGCAGGTTTTCACAGACCAGCAGTGGAAGAAGTACAGGATAGAATCAGTTTCCAGTTTATGAGCACTATGAGAGGAGGCTTGGTGATGAGTGTTAGAGATTGCCTTACTACTTTGGGAGCTCAGTCTAATGTCAGTAGGTGATATGGGAGTAATACTACAGTCCAATAGAGTAGAGATGGTGGATCTGGATAAAGAGGCCGAGGTAGAGGCAAAGGGAGAACTGGTAGTTCTTTCATGAGGACCGAGGGGCAGGGCAACCGACCGCAGTCCGAGGCTAGAGTCTATGCTATAACTAGGAACGAAGCTTAGGACTCACTAGATGTGGTGGCAAGTTCACTTCTTATTTATGACTTTGAGGCATTTGCACTACTAGATCCAATATCCACACACTCTTTTATCACATTGCATCTAACATATAGGCTACATTGTACAAGGAAGATGTTACAGTATAGGCTAGAGGTGAGTACACCTTTAGGTAGTACTACTGCCATAGGAGAGGTCTACAAGGGGTGCTTGATTAAGATCGATCAAGGAGAGTTTGAGGCAGACTTGATTATATTACAATTGAGATAGATAGACATTATTCTAGGTATGGATTGGATCACTGCTCATAGTGCCATCATGAATTGCTACACCAAGGAGGTAGTACTGGAATCTCTTGGTCAGCCAAGGCCAATTTTTAGAGGAGTTAGTCAAGCAGTGCCAGCTAGGATGATATCTTTTATGAGTGCATTAAGATTGATGCAGGAGGATATGAGGCTTATCTGGCCGATGTCATTGATACTAGAGTAGAGTAGAGTGTGCAGGATATTCCCATGGTTAGGGAATTCCTAGATGTGTTTCCTAACGAGCTACCTGGTTTACCACTAGATCGGGAAACGGAGTTCACGATTGATCTAGTCCTAGGTGCTGGTCCTATATCTATTCCTCCATATAGGATGGCACCTGTGGTAGTGAAGAAGTTGAAGGCTCAGCTTCAGGAGTTGCTAGAAAAGGGTTTTAATAGACCTAGTGTTTTACCTTAGGGAGCTCCAGTGTTGTTTGTGAAGAAGAAAGATGGGACTTTGAGGTTATGCATCTATTAGAGGCAACTGAATCGGGTGACAGTGAAGAATAAGTACCCATTGCCTAGAATTGATGATTTGCTTGATCAGCTGCAGGGAGCTCAGATAATCACCAAACTGGATTTGAGGTCAAGGTACTATTAGTTGAAAATAGCTGAGGCTGATGTACCTAAGAGTGCATTCAGGAGTAGGAGTGAGCATTTTGAGTTTCTAGTGATGCCGTTTGGGCTGACAAATGCCTCGGTAGCTTTTATGGACCTGATGAATAAGGTGTTTCAGCCCTACCTAGATTGATTTGTAATTGTGTTCATTAATGATATCTTGGTGTATTTAAAGAGCAGAAAGCAATATGTTGAGCTTCTGAGAGTTATCCTACAAATCATGCGAGAGAAGCAACTGTATGCCAAATTCAGTAAGTGTGAATTTTGAATGGATCAGGTTATGTTTCTGGGGCATATAGTGACTGGAGATGACATACAGGTGGATCAAAAGAAGATTGAGGCAGTGATGAATTAGGAGACTCTGAGAAATGTGTCTTAAATCTGAAGCTTCCTAGGATTGGCTAGGTATTATCGGAGGTTTGTCGTGGGGTTCTCTTTGATCTCGGCTGGTCTAACTAAACTTTTGAGGAAGAATGTAGTGTTTAGATGGAGTGAGGAGTGTTAGAAAAGCTTTGAGAAGTTGAAACATTAGTTGACTACTGCACCGATGTTAACTATCCCATCCAGGATCGGAGGATATGTGGTATATAGTGATGCTTCGTATCATAGATTGGGATGTGTGTTGATGCAGCATGGAAAGGTGATCGCCTATTCTTTGTGTTAGACCCCGTTTCCGGAGCCCAACTTAGGTCGGATCACGTTGCCGGAATCCAACCACTTACTCCTAAACTATCATAGCTAAATCTATAGGAA
>JAOSBK010032402.1:0-11423 GCA_027568895.1 Erythroxylum shatona | reverse complement strand
CTCAACCAAAATATTAAGACTTATGCCTTCCATTAATAAGGCAAGAACCAGAATTCTTTTAATGTTGTGTTATTGGGCAAACCTAAGCCCGCTCTACATGAATATGTTCAAACCATGGAAATTAGATTTCCATATTAATAGGTTGGTCCTAACTGGAAGCGTTGACTTGTTTCAACGTCAACATGAATAAAGGCAAAGTTGGGTAGTATATATGCAATGTATATGCATCAAAAGTTGACAACCTAATAAGTGTGTTAAATCAACAATTGATGGCACAAGTAGATAGTTGCATAACTGAATGCAATTGATATGAATGATACCTACCGATTAACCTATGGTAGCTTATTGGGCAAACCTAAGGTCGTTCTTAGTGACATTGGATATCGACATATTAGGAAAATTATAATTTTTCTCAAATTCATAGTGAGGGCTATGGATTTGGATAAAATAATGGGACCCATAATGCGTGTGATTAAAGTTCTTATCGATATGCATTTATGTACATTATAATGCTTTCTCTCATTCTTCTAGGTTATTGAATTGCCACGATGTCTTCGTCCAATGTGAACTTATGCCCTCTACTTAACTCTGACAAACTCACGGGACCAAACTTCTTAAATTGGCTACAGAATTTAAGAATTGTTCTCAAATATGAGAAACTAGGATATATCCTAGATGAGCCACTTCCTGATCACCATACTGTCGATGCTTCTGGTGAGGATCAAAACGCTTACAAGAAGCACCTAGATGATAATAAGCTGGTTAGCTGTATTATGCTTGCCTCTATGTCACCAGAACTATAAAAGCAACATGAGGTTATGGATGCTCATACTATAGTCTACGATCTAAGGGAACTATTTAATAAGCAAGCTTGGTCTAAAAGGTTCGAGACCTTGAGATTGCTCTTCCACTCTAAGATGGCTGAGGGATCGTTTCAAGTGTAGTATGCACTAAAGATGAATGGATACATTGAGAGGTTAGCTAGTTTGGGTTTAATAATGGATCATAAATTAAGTATAGACTTAATTATGACTAGTTTGATTGATAGTTATTCACAGTTTGTGCTTAATTATTGAAAGAACCAAATATCCATTTTGATACCTAAGCTAATTAATCTACTCAAAACAGTAGAGCATGCTGTCAAGAATGACAATAAGTGTAACATCCCATTCTTGTGGGAAGGTTAAAATGGTAAATGTGAGTGATTAATGAGGGTTAGAAATACATTTCCATATTCATGCATACTTTGTTATGCACATGCATTTAAATGGGGAGGTTGTGACATGAAAATGACTGTACATGCATTCATGAATAATTCCGAGTATAATTTGATTGTTTTGTGATGTTTAGGTGTTTTGAGAATATTGAATTTTCTTTATATGAAAAATTCTATTGGTTAGAAAGAATATTGTATTTGTGAATTTTAGTGAATTTAGGCATAAATTTTGAAAAATTACAGAAAATAAGAAAAAGACATCAAATGAAGACTTGGAGATAGCTGGATTGTAAAGATGAAAGTTTAATGGAGTTAGTTTCAAAAGAAACTAAGTTAGAGTTTGATGTGAGGGAAGTGACAAATGTTACTTAGGTTTGGTACTTTGCTAGAAGTAGGTCACTATTTTCTGAAAGTTGAAAGGTTAAGTTATATATCTAAGTTCATCCTTCATGGGGATCATCTCCAAATTTTCTTCCCATACACAGAGTTTTTCATCGAACCCCTTCTCAAAGATTACTCTGCTTTTCCTTCAAACACCAAACCTACTTTTCTATTCGTGTCTTCTACCCTAAGAAAAACCAGAAGCTGGTCATTATCTTCAGTGAAGTACGTAAATTGCATGGAGTTTAGGGCTTGAAGATTTTGGAGTTTTCAAAAGGTAAGTAGTGAATAAATCCTTTAGAGAAGGGGATTTGTGAAAGAGCGTTGATGAATTACTATCATCTGCATGGAAATGGCATTTAAGTGTATATTCACAAATACTGTGTGGTTGGGAGGAAAAATTTGGATATATTTTTAATTTTAGTTTTGAAAGATTATTAGTGATTAAGTGAAGAAAAAGAGATGTTAGAGTTGAGATAGTAAAAACTTGATCTGAAATTTTAGTAAAACTTCTGTACCAATCTAGATGGATTCGTCAAAATGGCTTTTATGAAAGTTATAAATCTTCCTTTTCATCTTCCCAACATTATATAGTATGAAAACTATGGACATCTGAGCTGAAAGTCAGGGTCCTTATAAGGGAAGATGTTCAAAAGTGAAATGTACTTCTTCTGTCTTTTTGCTTCTTCTATGATGACGTCATCTTCTTTTGTGATGACATCATCTTCTTTTGTGTTTTGTTCCTTCTGAGTTTCACTCCTTTTGTGTTACAGTTCATGAACTCCTTCTGTGTTACTGTTCATGAACTTCTTCTGTATTACTGTTCATGAACTCCTTCTGTGTTACTGTTCATGAACTCCTTCTGTGTTACTGTTTATGAACTCCTTCTATGTTACTGTTCATGAACTCCTTCTGTGTTACTATTTATGGACTTCTTCTGTGTTACTTTTCATGAACTCCTTCTATGTTTTATTCCTTCAGTTTTTTGCTCCTTTTGTGTTCTGGTTCCTTCTGAGTTTTTCTTCTTCTGAGTTTTCTTTCTTATGTGTTTTGCTGACGCATTTTCTTTTGTGTTTTGCTGACGCGTTTTCTTCTGTGTTTTACTGACGCGTCTTCTTCCGTGTTTTGTTGACGCGTTTTCTTCTTTGTTTTGTTGATGTATCTTCTTCTGGGTTTTGCTCCTTTTGGGTTTTGATTTTTTCGTGTTTTGTTGGCGCGTCTTCTTCTGTGTTTTGCTGACGTGTCTTCTTATGTGTATTACTTCTTCTGTCTTTTAGCTTCTTCTGAGTTTTACTTCTTCTATCTTTTTGTTTTGTCTGAGTTTCGCTTCTTCTGTTTTTTTCCACCTGGCCATAACTTCTTCTCTAGACATCCAAATGAATTGATTCTTAAACCATTGGACTCGTAAGACATTGTCCTACATCTCCACAAAAAAGTCATAGCCATCTGAGATGAATTGAGAAAGATTAAGTGAGAAGCGTGGAACGGGTACAGTGAGTATGCTAGTAAGTTTTATAAACTAGGGTTATTCCACTGAACATATTTCAATGTTTCGATTATGTCTTGATCTCTAAAATTCCAAATGAGTAATGGATTGTGATTTCAATGGTTTTAGTGAGGCAGATACCTAAGTATAAATATTACTTAGATGAGTTTTGATATAAGACTAATAATGTGATGAGAATAAGGGAAAGATACCTGGGATTGTCATGAGCATGCATGGTACATATTTTATTTACACACTTGTGCGTAAGGGAATGCTTATAATTGTGCAATTATTAATGTGTGTGCATCGTGTGTATTGCATAATTTTGATGTGCAGGATGAGCGTCTGCATTCAAATGTTTCCAGATCTTGAAGCTAATACTAATCTAGAGCATACTGTGAGTAGACCTAGATGGTCTCATTCTACTGTTTGCTTGTTTGACCTTTTGATATTGACTGATTTCTGAATGATTATGTGAAAGTGTTTGAGTACTTTGGTTTTCGGACAGGAGGTCCGATGAATATGTTGTATGAAAGAAATATTGAAGTGCTCTTTGTATGTGAATGAGATGAAATAGGTGTGCATAATATGATTTCTAAATGCCAGACCACGGTCCGATGATAAGTGTGCTTTTGATTGTGAATTTGCATATGAATGAAAGAGTGATTTCTCAACTTAATGTTGAATGCCGGACTATGGTCCGATGATATGTGCAAATGTGATTGATGCATTTCGTAAAATGTATGTTCAGATAAGGCTTTGTGACCTGAGTTGCCAATATGAAGTGCTTCCACGTAGAGCCTTGCTCCTTGATTTCTGAATCTACACGTAGAGCTATGCTCCCTAATTCTATTCCGACTGAGCCCTATGAGCCAGTGATTCTGTTTTGACTGAGCCTTATGGGCCAGTGTTATGTTCTGACTGAGCCTTATAGGCCAGTGTTTGTATAAGTATGCGATAGGCACTCGTTCACAACAATAAGAACGAATGTAAGTCTCATGCATATAGCATTATAAGATTGATATCCATTGAATGTGAAATGTGAACTGACGTGAATGTGATTTGGGGTCTTACATGTTTGGGTGAGCCATCGATTATGGTCACTCATTGAGTTCGCAAAACTCACCCAAAATTTTCAAATATTTTTCAGGATCAGAAGAATACCCCATTAGGCCAACGGGAGTATACTTACAGCATTCAAGTGAAGGATAGAGGTCGGGATCAGTTCGTGTTTGCATTGTATTTCTCTATTTTGTATTGAATTGTATTTTCCGCAACTTTTTGTAAAAATTTGTATTCTGAAATGACTAAAGTGTTTTGTATTTATGAAAGGGCCCAAATGGCTATTGAAAATTTTGTTAATGGTTTTGTGTTAATTGAAAATGTTTACGAATGAATGTGGGCCCAAATTGAGTATCGATTTTCGCATATTGTGTTTGTGGTTCAAAAAAATATTTATACCGATTTCTAATTGATGTAGTGCCTTAGCACGCCACCCTTGTGGGGCACGGACTCGGATATTACCCATCGATGTCGGGTTCGGGTCTTGCGGGACTGGGGTGCTACAATTTTAGCATGTACACATCCTCATTTTATAAACATTTAACCTCTAACTATCATCAAATATGCTTCATTCATCAAAGTCATGAAGATTAATAGGTTACATACTTGATTTACCCAAAGATTTTTTGATCACCATGAAACCTATCTCCTCCAACATAAACGATCATAACCCTTTTAAGGTGGAATAGGTTGTGTCTTTTAGTAACAAAATGGAGAAGACAACAAAGTGAAAGAGATGAACAAAAATCAACATGATGAGGGTGAGGTGGGATGGTCGTGAATGAAAGAGAGAAAGGTGAAGAAAATGAAGAAGATGGAGATGAAAGAAGTATGTATCATAACGGAGAAGTGAAAGATCAAAATATGGTCTTTCACTTAATAAAAATCGTGATTTAATCAAGTGATGCGGCAAGTGACACTTGTCACTTGCCACATGTCACTTTCTCAAGATCTCTTCTAGGTCTTTTATTTAACTAGTCAATTTGTCTCTAATTTCTAGTCCAATTGTCTCCCAATTTTTAATGACACTTGTTAATAAATCCCAAAGTCATTTATAAAAATTTCCATTTCCATTTGACTCTTATTTCTACTACCATTTTCCAATCGTTCTTTCACTTGACATTTTTCCTAGTCCAAAAATACCCTTAAATTCCATAAAATTCTCATATTTCTCCAAGAATTTTAATTCACTACTTATACACTCTAATTCAATTTCTAACACATATATTTCACAAATTCCAAATATAATCACATTTATAGATCGATTATACTTGAAAAATGTCAATGAATGCATGTATAATTATTTTAATGTGTGCAATAATCAAATTCACATATATGTATGCTATCATTATGCATAAGCATGAAGTACATTTTCAAATCTCTCATTGCTATTTCTCAATTACAGAAATCTAGGTTTCTAACTCTTAATATGGGGACGGGATGTTACAATTCTCCCCCTTCATAAATTTAGTCCTTTAAATTCTTATCTGATTGATAAAAAAGGTAAGGGTATTGTTTTCTCATATGCTCTTCCATTTCTCATTTAACTTCATCACTCAAAAAATTTCCTCCACTTGACTATGGTCAATGTAATCACTCAATTTTCCAGTCGCCTACTCAGATATCACACTATGATAACTATTTCCTTAATTATATTTTAGATTACTCACAATTTCACTTCCAGTATCAATAACACATATATCAGATCATAACGATATTTCCTAAACATATCCATACAACATTGTGTGAATCTGAAACATCTTTTACGGGTAATACTAACTCATAAGTCAATGGTCCTATTCTCAATAACTTCATAAGGACTAATACAATTCAAGCTTAGTTGATTCTTTTTCTTAACCTGAGCACACCTTGCCAAGGTGATACTCTCAGAAATATTTCATCTTTTTCTTGATAATTCACATCTCTTAAGCGTTAATACACTTAACTTTTATGTCCATCTCACTATATTCCGTACCTTTGACGTTGATCCACCTAACTTATTTATCTTTCTTGATTTACTTAATTTCTATTATATATTCATTTCACTTATCAATAATAACTCAAATCAATTCTAGCCTTCAACCATTTTTAGGCCTTATTTATCCAAATATAAAGGCGGATGACTCTATCTGTCGTACAATGCCTCATGTAATATTATAATGATATCACTATGATAATGATTGTTATGCTTAAAGCCAATCAAAGTTGAACATTGACCTCATGTTCCTATGAACTCCAAAATATAAGTACTAAATATATCTCAAACATTTAAGATTGTTGGCAATTTAAACATTCAGTCATTTGATTTTACATTCTTAGTTGTTAAAAGTTGTTTCAGTGTATTCCTACTAGGATGTATAGCTTAGGTTATTATTTTTTTGTGCTTTCTCTAATAATATCTTTGCTCAATCATTTATATCAGGTATATATACTTCTTATTTCAATCACAAAGTATCATTTTCCAATTCAAAATCAAAAATTTGGATTCATTTTCAATTTCTCAGTAAGGTTCATAAATTCTGAATCCTCAATTTGAGCTTTGCTAATCTTTTCATGTAAAACTGATCTTAAATTTAATAGCTAATAGTACTATGATTTGCCCAAAATTTAACTCAACATTCTATGCTCTTTATTGCAGTAGATTTGGTAACCTCAATACCTAAATTTATGCTATTCTATTATAGAATTTTTCTGTTCAATACATCAGATACACACTAGCTTTACTAGGGAATACTCATTTGTACATCATAATCTTCAAGTAACTCTATCCATTGTCTCAATCTCATATTCAATTCTTTCAAACTTAATAATTACCTCAAACTTTAATGATTTGTATATTTATATATATAGATCTGAAATGTTTCACTATATATATAATGTCTCGAAGCTTTCAAAGTAGTTACTATTGCAGCAAGTTCTAAATCAAGTATCAAATAATCACCTAATGGGATTTTAATTGTCTTTACGCATATTAATTCACTTTATTATGCCGCATTAAATTTCATCCAAATCACTAGTGTGAAACATCATTATACACCTTAAACACCATTTACTCAATTAATCCAACTTTATATCATTCCATAATCTATTACCGATAAAAACACCAAAGTAAGACACTAATCCACCACATAACTCATTCACATTTTAGCATGTACCCATCCTCATTTTATAAACATTTAACCTTTAACAATCATTAAATATGATTCATTCATCAATGCCATGAAGATTAATAAGTTACTTACTTGATTTACCCAAACCTTCTTCAATCACCCTGAAACCCCAGCTCCTCCAACATATATGATCATCTCCCTTTTAAGGTGGAATAGGTTTGGTCTTTTAGTAACAAGATGGAGAAGACAATGAATCTTAAAGAAACAAAGTGAAATAGTTGGAAAAAAAATCAACATTTTAAGGGTGAGGTGGGATGGTCGTGAATGAAGCAGAGAAAGATGAAGAAAATGAAGAATATGGAGATGAAAGAAGTATGTATCGTAAATGGACAAGTGAAAGACCAATTCTAGGTCTTTTATTTAACTAGTCTATTTATCTCCAATTTCTACTCCAATTGTCTCCCAATTTTCAAAGATACTTGTCAATAAGTCCCAAAGTCATTTATAAAAATTTCCATTTCCATTTGACTCTTATTTTTACTGTCATTTATCAATTGTTCTGTCACTTGACATTTTTCCTAGTCCAAAAATACCCTTAAATTTCAGAAAATTCTCATATTTCTCCAAAAATTCTAATTCACTACTTATACACTCCAACTTAATTTTTAACACATAATTCACAAATTCTAAATATAATCACATTTATAGATCAATTATACCTAAAAAATTTCAATAAATACTTGTACAATCATTTTAATGTGTGCAATAATAAAATTCACATGTGTGTATGCTAACATTATACATAAGCATGAAATGCATTTTTCAAATCTCTCATTGCTAATTCTTAATTATAGAAATCTAAGGTTCTAACCCTTAATATGGGAATAGGATGCTATAAATTAAAATTGTAATTAATGTTTAAATAAGTAAAAGAATATTGAATATAATTAAATAAATTAAATTTTTACCAAAACTTTGTCCAAAGCATTCTTTAGCAAGTTGTTTTCCTTCAACTGCCTGGCATACATAATACAAGGCAATTCATTTATGGCAATTATCCCTAACTCACTATACAATTTTGCATATTGAATCTTATCTTTTGCATGACCTTAAGACGTATTAATATGTACAAATAACTAACTGTTCATTAAAACATTCATGCGTTGCAACTCACAATCTTTAGTTATACCACTACTTCTTTTTCTAATAGTGGTATGAGAACCTGATAATAAATGAATAATGATAAGAAAATATGCATTAAACATGTAAATATATATTTGAGCATAAGTCTAATTATAGGTGTTAAACATTAACACACCTATAGATCCTTTAGTACTAGTTGAGGCAGATGGAGGTTGTTGCTGAGTTGGTTTGTTTAACATGTAATGAGGCTATGATTAGATATAACAAGTAAAAGTGAAATGGTCAAAACCAAAAATATTAGCAAGACATGAAAATATGTCTAGGTAACAAACGTATACGTCTGAATATTTCATTCAACTCACGTAGGATTGGTTTATTACTTCATATGAAGAACAATTCCCATGAGTTTTCTTGCTGCTACCTTCTTACTTTTTTTGGTACTTTTTTTAATGAATACATGTATTAATAAACCAAAATTATTTAAACTATAACACAATAGGTAAGGATGTTTAAATAGAGAATTTGGATTGTAATATAGTTATAAAATAAAAGAATAAGGTTATGGCTCAAAAGAGCTAATAAAGGATGTAGAATTGGGGTGGGTTTTTAACTTAAAGCTTATAAACCAATAAAAGCCTCTTTTTATTCATATAGCCTTTTTTATTCTTATACAATGCCAATATCAATTAGGTCTTCAAATGTTCCAAGCAAGTTCTAGAGAAATATCCTAATATAAGACAATACAATCCAAAGGAAATATATATTGATCTAAGTGTTTCAAACTTTTATGGCTCAAAATCTTAAAATTTATTTGAAATCACTTCAACGCTGAACGATGTCTTATCATTTGATTAGCAAAGTTTATAAAAGTGCATACTGTTAGCTAATTTAACCGATCAACATATGTTTACTCTTATTCTTAAAAGACCAAATCTTTTAGCATACACACATTTAAATTTATTGAAAATATATTTTATCAAACCATATATATAATGGACTAGCTCAAAACTAACAAGTTAATTTTTGAGATAAATTAAAGCTAAATCACAATTACACAACTATTTATATTAGAGGATTCTACAGGGGATGTTTATGCATCCCCTAAACATAGTACATATAAACTTAACATTCTTAACCTTATCATTAAACTTAATCTTACTTAATAAATCATAAAATTAACATTTCTAGAATTTTGGAACATTCAAATAAGAAGTATTCTATTGACTTTTCATAAGAAAATTGTCAATATTAATTCATCATGAAATGCCAATGTGGCGACTAGTTTCTAATGGTGGAAATGAGCTTTGTTGAGAGGAATGTGGTAAAATTCTCCCTAATGAAGAACAAATCGATGCACAACAAATCTCCTCATCAAACACTAATCAATGCTTGCCTTCCATGACTGATATTCTTCTTAAAGGTTTTAAGTATCATCTGAACCACCTCTCTTTCTTTATTATATGTATCTCATTTTTTGTTAGGAATCTATTATATGAACATCTAATTGTATATACTATACATTGTGTTAAGCTTCCTTGAATCTTCAAAAGAACATAGATGAAAATGGAGGTGATGGCGATGTCTCGATGGTCCCTACAGGATTAGGAAAATTGGTTGTTTTGGAAAAGTGGCCAATTGCAAAAACTATGTTTGTTTATTGTGACAATGATGAAGTTTATCAGTCAGGTATGCATGTGTTCAAATTTGGGTTCCTAATACTATTTGATTTAGCTTTGATTGTTTTATACTATTCGCTTATTAGGTGAAATGCATATTACTTGCGGTTCATCTAATATTGTCATCGTTGATTGCATCTGGGAAATCATTGACTGCATCTGCTACAATTGTAGTTAAAGCAAAAAAGTTGTTGGAAGTGGGTGTCAATAAACCAAACCTTGAGGGAATATCTTTAACTATTTAAATTGATAGCTTGGAACATGCATGTTCCCTCTTAGGAATCCAGACATTGGAAACCCCATTACCTTTTCTACAGACTCTAATGTCATTTAGAATATAAAAATAACTATTTCTTTTTTGTTTTCGATGGCATTAGCACAAAGCTTTATTTATTGCTTTGTTCGTAAGAATTGTTAAACTTGTAATTAAAATCTTATACTACTTACCATATATCATTATATTATATTGCTTACCATTTTTCAATATTTATATGTATTACTATTTTATTGTTAAAAAATATTAATGAATAAGAATAGTAGTCAATTTAAATTTATTATATTGTGATCTTATTAACATTACAACTTTAGGTATGTTTATCTTTTTATGTCCAAAAAATATTTACTTTTCAAAATTTAAATTACATACTATGCATGTGTTTTCAACAATATATTTAAAACTTTGAAAACATTTTACAATTTTTAGATGCTGCATTTTTGTATAAACGGAGGTATAGTACTATGTACAATAGGCTTCACTAAAGAATCATTTATGTTTAAATCCATAGATTTAAACAAAGTTATAGAGTTTGAATGCATTATCTATTTAAACAAATTTATAAAGAAGGAAAACGAAAAAATCATATAAATGTTAGTTATAATTAATTTTAGGATTAATAAGCACATTTATCATTAAAAGATTATCTTTTTAACATTATTATTTTTAAGAATACTATCACACACAAAAATTCATCAAAATTCTCCTAAGAAATACGTAAGATATTAAATCTTTAATATTAACTTTTGGCAACGATTTGAAATTTTGTCACCAAAAGTAGACTTTTAGCGATGATTAACATGAATTGTCGCAAAATATATTTATTTAGTTGTCAATAAATGTTAATCCATCATTGTAAAATATATTTATTTAGTGGCAATTATGTAAAATGTTTCAAAAAAAAGCTTAATTTTAGTCGTCGCCCTAAAAATCATCACCAAAGTTATGTTTTGTTGTATTGACGAGGTTGATCATGGTTGGTAGTTCCATAGAAGTAGATAAAGTTCCTAACACACATTTCTTTAGTTGGAAAATATGGAATGTAGGGTGAATATTTACCCCTGATAGCAACTTA
>JAOSBK010032401.1:0-11423 GCA_027568895.1 Erythroxylum shatona | reverse complement strand
TCTTAACTAATTTAGTTTGCATTCCATGACAATTAGGCTAGCTTAGATCATTTGCACTAGGTTCCGATTAAGTGAGATGACCCGAGGTTGCACTCTATATTGCAATCCTTGGTATTAAATTTTTGATTCAGTTTCCAAGGGAATAACCTAAAGACTAACCATCCGATCACTATCCTCCAACTGAATGTTTGCTCAAGATCAACTCTAGCTCTAGTTTTCAACCTCTCTTCCCAACTCCCACTTCTCTACTAATGCTCTCTTCTTCTCCTTCTCAAACTATCTTTGTTTCTCATCTCTATTTATCTTCTTTTTCTCTATCACTCTGTGCCTCCCCTCTATGCCTATGTGTGAGTGAATGGATGAAAAGTGAATGAAAGATCATTTCCTCAGCTGTTACCCTCTCTTCCTTATATTAGACTCCTGTTAGGTTCAGGGTTCGTGCCCTAATGCCATAATCTACCACATATTAAAGCCAAAATTAATGTTAAAACTTCTCATAGGCATGCATAGACTCCCTTTGCCACACTTGTGCATAGGGAGTCCTATGTACACCTATGCATGGGAGTCGTAGGTGTGCCATCCTTATGCACAGTTGTCTCCCTTATCACCCATTACATGGGAAGTCATGGGTGTGACTCCCTTGTCACCTGTGCATTAATCATGCATGGTGGTGACATAATCACCACCTTGCATGATGGTGACTTACCAAGTCACCATCGTGTATAACATTTAATGCAAAAATTATGTGACTTTGGTGTTTGAATCACAAAATAACCTAATTAACATTCACATAACATTGACACCATTTTCACACAATTAATCTCACATTTGGATCAAAACATAAGGGTTCGTAACCAAAATAAAGATATGAAGGCAATTAAAAGGAAAAGAAATTAGACACAACAACAATCAAGTAGAGTTTAATATGAACAAAGTGTTGGGCCTAGGTCGCGTTGCTAAATACAATTATAAGGAGAAATTTCAGCGTCGGCATGGGTGGGTTCGTAGCGGCAAACTAATTATTTCACCCACGGCAAAACTATGGTAATATTTCCCTAAACCTTTCGAGAGAAGTTCACTGCAGCCAATATCTGGCTTCGCAACAACGAAGTCTCAAGGTCGAGGGACCATACCCTTCAAGACAGATACGCCACAGAGAACATCAGGCATTGCTGCAGCAAAGCCCTTAGATTAAATCCAAGAACCTCTTAGGACAAACACTAATTAAGAACCTCTTAGGACAAACATTAATTAATGTTGTGGCGAAACCTTTGATTCATAACCCAGAACCCAGCAATTCAACTCTATCATACACTTCTATTTCTAGCAATCAAACACTAATTATATATACAATTCCACAACCATATTAACAGCCAAACATGAAGATAATTATCAATATATGCACAGAGAACTTCTTAATCTCATTACTAAACAAAATGAAGTTTGAACTTTGCTTTGATTACATATCAACGAACGCATCAATAACTTAATACAAAATACAATGGATGCTTATGTTTGATGTGCTTGTAAAGCTACATAACATAAGTTAAACTAACTTATCGGAGTGTGTCAAAGCTTTTGAAAGGATCAATGATCTTCTTGTTCTACATCTGAGGAGGGAAAAATAATGGGTTGAGCTATGAAGCTCAGTGGCTAATATATTTCTAGCCATCGGCAACAAGCCACACATTTAAGCATATATACGTATATATACCATTTATAGATATATATACATCTCATCTTAATCTAGCAATGTAAATCAACAAAAATTGTAACTCAAAGACTCATAACCAAGCATATTATCACAAAAACATATCATGTATAATTAACCATCCAAGCATAGCTTTCACCTTCTTATTATGCTCATTAAATCCAAATAAAAATGCAATGCACAAATGAAATGGTTTGAGGGTTTCATGGATCGAAATGAGAAACTGAATTTTACACCATGAACAAATTGAGTTCATTTCTGAGGAGCTCATGTATCACAAGCAAGCAGCCGGGAGAAGGCTTTAAGTTAATGTGCACGTGACGAATGAAACGGTACCTCTCTTACCCAAACATAATCAAATTTCATTACTTAATTTATTTCACACATATTCGTACCTTTCATACTTCTCATGCTTTTTATGCTCATTTCATTAATACAAAATGCCATGACATCTTTTAAGGCATACATGATAATGAATCATAATGCATGTTTCAACCATCATAATAATTCACAATCAAGTAATTTAGCACATAATTCACAAGAAAGACAATTTTCCCATATTATACAACAACTATAAACATATTACCTAACTAATTTGCTTGAAAATCCAAGTTCAATTGTGCCTTTCCTCTTACTCTTGGGTAAGATTTTCTTGGTTTCCTAAAACAAGCCAATTTCTCATTCAACCCAATATTAAAATGGAAATTCATAAAATTTAAATAATCTAAAATAATAAAATTTAGCTTAAACATAACCTACCCATAGTCCATCTAGGTTTAAAAACTAAAGCCTAGTTTAGAATCCATGAAAAATCAAAATGGGTTCTTCTTCCCCTTCTTTCTCCCTTTTATTCCCAAAACAAACCCATTTCTCTAATTCCTTCTCTAACAAAGCAAGAACGAAAGATGAAGAAGATTATGTTAGTTTAGTCAAATCCTCTTCCTTCTTCTTTCCATATTTTCTTTCTTCTTCCTTAGCTCTCCACAGGCACTTCTCTTCTCCTCTCTCTTTCAGTTTTCTCTTCTTCTCTTCTTTTTCCCACAATTTCCTTCCTTCTCTTCTTTCTTATTGACGACAACATTTTGACCTTATCCTTCCCATTTTACCCTTCACTTATTTTCTCTTTCCAAATTTACCCTTCCTTCAATTAATCTCTCTAGTAACTCCTTTATTCTCTTAAACACCATACTATACTCTAACTTAATTCTAACATTTCTATTCAAAAGTCAAATTTCTACTTATGCTTGAAAAATTAATGACTAGCTTCCAAAAATGAATAAATAGGTAAACAAATAATTAAAAAAAATTTAGGGTCCAACATAAAGTATTGAAGAATTTGAAGTAAAACAACTCTTGTACGAAGATAGAAATAGTAGATTAGTGCATCAAAGAGACAGAGCAGAGCTACTTTAAAGAAGTGAGTTTTAAGGAAGTTGAAAGTGAAGGAGAAGCATAAAAGGAGAAGTTAGGTGTTTAATCACACCAAGAGATCTTAGCAAGAACAAAAGCACCTATGCCACCCTCCAATGTAAAGCCACCAATTCTTGTGTTGGAGCCTTTACCTATACATATTAAGTATACCTTCCTAAGTGAGGGCCAAACTTTATCCATCATCATTTCAAAACAATTAGATGGGCAAAAAGGGAGAAGGGTGGTAGAGATAATTAGGAAAAGGATGAAGCCCATATGATGGAAAATATATGATATAATAGGAACAAGTACTAATATGGTGATGCATAGGATTAACCTCAAGGAAGGAAGTAAAGTAGTAAGGGAAAGAAAATGAAGGTTAAACCCTCGTATGAAAGAAGTGGTTAAGGGGGAAGTAGTGAAGCTGTTAGATGTGGGTATCATTTACCTAATTTTGAATAATGAATAAGTCAACCTAGTACAATATGTAACTAGGAAAGGAGGCATAGTAGTGATGGAAAGTGAAAGCGGTGAGATGATCTCTATTCGAATAGTCATAGGTTGGAGAGTGTGCATTAATTATAGGAAGTTGAACAAAGTTACTAAAAAGGACCACTTCCCTATTCCATTTATGGATCAAATGATCGAAAGGATGTTTGCAATGCATTCTATTATTTCCTTGATGGATACTCAACTAAAGGACTGCTAGTGAAGAAGAAATTGAGAAGGAGCTTGAAGGAGAAAGGGATATATCATTTAGCTCAAATAATATGGAGAAGACTACTTAAAGGATTGCTTGTAAAGAAGAAGTTGAGAAGAATCTTGAAGAGAAAAAGATATATCATTTAGCTCAAAGGTAAATACTGAGTCCCTAATTGTTGTTATGACTAACCCTTCACCTTTACCTAATAGGTTGAAGAAATTGAACAAGGAGTAAAAAGGTGGAGAGATATTGGAGATTTTTTAAAAAGTGTAGGGAATCAGTAGAGATTAAGAGTATGAAGATAGGGAAGACACTAAATGTGAGTAGTTTTCAACTTAGGCCCTATCTTGAAGAACTTCAAGTGGAAAAGGCAAAAGTTGTGACACATAAAAACCATAATTTTGTCACAAGAGGGTAACATGAAGTGGAGCCAATGACATAAAACAAAGGCACTGCTTGGGAGGCAGCCCAATGGAAGTTTATTCCTTTTCATTTACACTCTCACATTTATTGTTTATGTTAAATGCTCCATTAGCCTTGATATTTAATATCTTCTCCATGCTCTGGAGGGTATTCATCAATTCACTCAAGGTGTAATCTTTAGTGTTGAGCTCATAGTCTAACTACTGCCAAAAGGAAGAGTTTAAGCTATTGTTGATCATAATCATCTGCGTTTCCACATCTATATCCACCCCAAGCATCTCATCCTCAGTAACTGCAAAGATTACCTTAAGCATGTAATCCCGCACTGGTTTACTAGGTTTTTGTTTGAGATTATAAAAGATTTGGATAGATTTCACCTGTGCAAACCTAGTCCTCATACCAAACATCTTATGTAAGTGATGGACCATTGCACTGCCATTTTTCATGCCTACAAGTTGCTTCTATAACATTGCATTGACAGAAGCTAGAATATAGCACTTGGTAGTATTATCAGCATTTTGCCATCACTCATGTTATTGGACTTGCTCAAAAGCTAACTTGTCGCTAGGAGGTATAGGCTCATTGTCAGTTAATACCCATAAAATTTGTTCATATTAGAGAAAATATCAAAGTTACATCTCCATTCATTAAATTTGTCTCTGCTTTCTAATTTGTTACTGTCAAGAGTATTGTGGGATGATTCATATTGTGGTGATTATGTCTGAAAACATAAATCATTAAAAAATAAGCATATTAGTCAACCATATTGGAAATTGGTATAAAATCATGATGCAAGTATACATGATGATATATTTAATAAAACTTAAAAAAATAAATAAATCTTTATATGATGGTAATTTTTCTCATCTATAATAGACTAAGTGATGGTGGGTCATCTTGCCCATTAAAAAAAAACTAGGACCCTCCCACTCAAAAAACTACCAAGCATCTTCATGTCTAACTTTTTGAGAAGCGCCATAATTTGGTCTATACATTTATCAATAGAGCTATAATGGGCGGGTTACTGATAAACTATGCTGAGTGTGTAACCATTTAATTCATCCACTAACGGTACTTGCAAATTATGCCTCAGTGGGAGGTTACATTTGCTACCAATGAGTGGACTTATCCTTTTAGGAGACCCAAACCATGCAAGATCTAGGATTCATGTCCTCCAACAAGGAGTAACGCTTCACCACATGCAAATGGGCCATCACATGGAGGCCATGGACTCTCACATGAGCATCCTCTCCCACTCAATCTTTTTGGTCTTTAGGTTTTAATAAATACCATCTTATCTAGATGCAATTTATTATCCAACCCATGTTGTCTTATTATATATCTCATACATAATGAATGCATGTAAAGCCTAGGGTTGGCAATTTTATAAATGGCATACAATCACATAATATCACATATTATTAGCATCCATTTATCCATTCTTCTCATAAACTAATAAGCCACTTTTGATTGTCCATCTTAGAACATAAATAAAATTACTAGGCTTTTAGGCCTAAAAATTTCTTTTTAGACTTAGATCTTCAACTTCCAACACTTCGCTCATATGACCTGGCCCAATCGATAAACAAGTGTTAATGGAATTTCTTTTCAACAAGTTTTATTCTTCATAAAACCAAAATTTGTTACTATGAAAACAAAAAAATCCATCACTTGTTAATCTCACAAAAACGAATTTGTCAATAGGAATATAAAATTCCAGCATTTGCCGAAATTTTTTATAAAAATATAAGATTCCAGCATTTGAAACCGAAAATTGAAAAAACCATTACAAAATTGAAAAAGTCATTACACCTAAACAAAAAACCAAAACTATTAACTATCCTTTTTCTTTAATTCATGGTTGCTCCATCTTCAATATTACAAAAAATTGTACATTACAAAATCAAAGAAAAATGAAAAATGAAGCCAAGGAAGAAACATGACGATGATAGGCCACCCTCCTTATTACAAACCAAACGAAGAAAAATTACAAGGTAACACTATATTCTATGGACAACCAAAAGAGCAAAATAAACACCATATATATTTCTATCACATAAAAATATGCATTAAACAAAATTTAATTGCCAACCCATGCATCACATATAGGAATCGAACTCATGCATAATAAAATGGCTCTGATACCAATTGTTAGATCGAAAAACAAAAACATACTAGAATTGACTGAATGGTAGATTTCAGAAACCTTTTTTGAAACCAAAATGCTGCAGAAGTATAAAACCAAATCAATATGTTTTCATCCATACATGATATGGTATAAGGAAAATAACTAACATAAGAATAAGATGGAAATTATACCAACTCCGTGCTACAACTTTGACTCCTCCCTTTTGTATCCTCTCTTTGTTATTGCATCTTCTCCTTTTTATTGTATCCTCGACCAATCCAATATACCACTTTTTCTCCTTGGACAACTTAGTTAATAAGATCTTTTGGTCAGAAAGGAGAAGAAATATTGAAAAGGTTTACCTTTTATGATCAACTAGTTGAAAGAACCAAACTGAGACAATCTCATTACAAGTTTCAGCTAGCTCATGAATAAGAGGAGAGAGTGAGTCAAAAATGCAACACCTTCTTCTCTTTTTTCAAAAATGAAGGAGAAGACAATAAATGAGATAATCTCATTTTTTAATATAGGTAGATGATAAAAAAAAACAAAATGGAACCTCTCAATTTTGGTTGAAGATGAAAGAAGAGAATGAAGTGCATCAATGCATCACTTCATTCTTTAATTAAAAATAACGAAGCCAATAAACGAGACACTCTCATTTGTTTAAGATGGCAATATGAAAAGACCAATAACCTAAGTGAGACCCTCTCATTTTTCGGTTATGAGATGAAAGAAAGGAGAAGTACATCAAATGCACGTTTTCCTTCTTTAATCAAATGAATCCTAAAAGGTTACGTGCCATCATTAAAAGACAATAATTAAACCATTTAATGATAAGATCATTACTCCATTTAATGATGACACTATCAAACCATTTAATGATGATGAAGCATGATAAAAACCCACCTTAAATGTGTAGTTGCCCATTTGACCGAAATTTGCCCTCCTTTTATCTTTAATAACTTTGTTTCAATTTAATTAATCTAATTAATCAAATCAAACCAAAGTCCAAACTAATATTAAATGTTCATTTATGCTTCTAATTAACAATTAATTAGTGTAAGCCCAATATTTAATTATAGGTTTTAAAACCCAATTTACTTAAGCTTTAAAACCTAATTTAATTAATTCTTAATTAAATTGTTCCGATTTTTGTATTCCGACTCTAATTCAGTCACTTCTTTCTTTTCTATCTCATTTTTCTTTTCGGAAACCTCTATTTATTTTTCTTACTTTCTTCGATAACCTTCCTAGAAGCCAAGTGGGGAATCTAATTGGACTTATATAATTCAAGCTCTAATAAGCCCGGAATTAATTTAATTTCATTAGAATTAATTCTAGCTTATTAACCAAATGTCATTCCACCAAAAACAATTAGCTAAACTCTTGAATTACTAAATATTATGAGAACACATGTTACAAATAAGATGTCCAATTACAAACTCTAGACAAATCATATTATAGCCATCCGCACAATAAAGGGTAAAATTACCATTTTGCCCTTAATTGATTTTTCCTTCTAGATCTCCCGCTTTACTCTATATGGTGATTAATACACAAGATCGTATCTTGGTGTTAAGACTTGATGGGTAGCTAGTCCATCAAACTACTGGCACCAATTTAATCACCAATCTCTGTAAAACATCTAGAAGTGATGATATCACTATAAACTGTTTATTTAAGTGAATATTCCTTGATACATGTTTTAATTAATAATTCCAACATGTAGACACTAGATTGATACTCTATAAAAATCCATTCTAATCATATCAAGGATTATAATGAAACATATATGAGTTCACCATTCATCAAGATTGTCGTTCACAATAAAAGAATGCTAAAGTGAATGCTTTAAGATTAAAGAAATGACCTACTTTAATATTTAAAAACATACATGATTTCATATTTATTTAATAGTTCCATTATCAATAGCCAACTACTATCATGATATGAAACTCATCAATCTCTTGAAGTAAACTCCTTTACTTACACGAAGATAAATCGCAACACTACAATCTAAGTCATAATTAAGCGACCAAATTGATTATTCAATTGTGAATCAAGTAATTTAGATTCTAATAATATACACATTTCTCATACATCTCCATAGATATGAATATTACTTACAAAAGAATCTCGGTACCTTATGACCAGTTATATAATGCTCATACAAATAAAACCAAACTCTTTTATTTTATTAATAATAAATATTTTCATTACAAATGTAACTGAAAAAAGATTAAATTATATGTAAATACACTTGCTTTCTAGAGCACTATGTTTACATAACTCCAACATCTCCATAATCTTAAAGCTAAATGATATATCTCTTTCTCCTTTAAGCTCCTTCTCATTTCTTCTTCACTACCAATCCTTTAGTTAGTCCTCTCAAGATTCTTAAGCTCCTTTCCACTACCTAAGGTTACCATGTTAACATTTAAACAATGATCTGCTAATGAGATTAGTGTTTTGATTAAGATGGAATACTTAAGATTTGTTATTTCTTTACTTTGTTTCCTTTAATCTTGGTGATCTGATTATGTTTTTGATCCTAGATTTTCTAATGTGTTGATTACTCTCTCTCAATATCTAATCAATTAACCCTAATTGAATTTGAAAATTCTAGATTTGTAACCTCACAATACACAAAACTTTCCTTGACGTCTTTAATTAGATTTGAAACTATCTATTGGATAATTAATTTCTAAAATAACATATCTCTTAGAATTTGATAATTACAGGTTTATTAAACTTTCAACTCTTATTACATAATCTAACACTAATAACTTTTAACTCACACTCTCAGTTTGTTGTTAAGTTTATGCATGAATAATTATGACAAATTTATAAATATATTGAATTCAATAATGAATAAAGTCACAAAATAAATCCAGAATAATTCCTAATATGAGTTTATAACTCCATATACATGATAAACATCTTAGAAATCTAATTACAAATTAAAGATAACGAAGGAAACAAAAATGAAAAGAGAAAAAACTATTTTATGCCTTGATCTGGACTATTGGAATTTCCATTTGTATTTTTTGATCTCTCCACTTTGATTCACTTTGATGAATGGCTATTGGATTTTTTTGTTCAGTTTCACATTCTTAAATAGTGTATTAGGGTCTTTGGGGTGTAACTAGGGCTTTCCCTCTTTTATCAACTCCAAAAGTACCCTTAAACCCTAAAATAGATGAAAGAATTCACACCTAGAAATTCTCTGTCATGATTTTGGCACATAAGTCACAACCATGCTCCTATGTTTATCCTTTTTGTCATGATCATACTCTATGAGACACAATCATGACAGGAGTACAAGATCATGACAAGCTTCATATATCTTCCATCTTCTTTTTTATGCAATTATCTTTTTTTCAACACTAACACACATATCAAACACCTTATGAAATATAAAATTTAGATTGAAATCATGCTCTAAACCAAACAAACACTTAGAATATTAAAAAAAACTCTCAATAACATAATTTTAAGCGTATACATATGATAATCATCCAATAAGCACCTAAAACCACACTAAAACACTTAGGAAAACATATTATGAGCTATACCGATTGTAAGTGTTCTAGGCATAGAATTTTGGTTCCTTTTAGTTTTTCCTAAGAGGGTAAAGTAAGGGTATAAGACAATTGGTTAGGGAGGTAACCACGGAATATTTGAAAAGAGTATAGGTAATAATGGTTTATAGTCATCTACAAGGGAAGAATAGTTCCATAAATTTATTCCCACCAACCTTAATTTTTCAACCATCAAAATGTTAAATGAGCAATATTAAAGCATATTGCAAGATACATCACGAAATATGTAGAAATGATTATAAATCAAAGTTAATAAATGAAAAATATGTAAATAAAATTGATTTTATTTATGAAAACGGGTAAACATATTATGAAATCAAAATTAAGAAATATACTAAGGTTAATTTGATGAAAGTGCAAGGATTGTGTTCATTTTTAAAAATTCACAAGTTCTTTAAAAAAAACCTTAGTTTATGTTTCCTAATTTCTTTCATAGCTAATTAGAGATTTTTCTAGCTACTTTTGTCCCTCATTGTCTTCTTCCAACTTACTCCTGCCTACTCTAGTCCTTACATCTCCTTTCTTCAATCCACTATTGTTTCTTTAACTCTTTGACTTTCTTCTTCATCTCTTTATTTTCTCTTGTCCTTTTTACCTCTAGTCTTCTAAAATTTTCCTTTTCTTCCTATATTGATTTCTTCCTTTTTATCACTAGCTTTTTTGCTAGCTTTCCATTCTTTTTTGCTTTGCATCCCTCTCTTCCTTGGTTGTTTAAGTTCCTATTGAGTTCTGCCTCGGTTGCTTATAATCCCCTTACTATCTATGTTTAGTAATGGAATTTTGAGATTTTTAGTCTTATCTTCCTACCATTTTCATCGTATGGAATCATGTGCTAAAAGTTCTCTCCATGCTATCCCCTCCTATATTAATACTGGTTTCCCCTTTTGTCATCCCCTCCCCTCTCCTCCTTTGTCTTTTATGTAACTCCCGCTCTTTAGGTCTAGACTTCTATTTTGGTACCTCCCTCCTAAAAGATCTATGCCCTTTGAGTCTAGCTCCTAAATGATTGTGGCCTCATTGTTCAAGTGTCATGTTTTGAATAAGCTTATGCAGCCAACCGCTTTCATCACTCCATATGTTTCACTCTCCACTAAAGTAGCCTAATTTGAGTTCCTGCATTCATTTAATCTCATTTCAACTAGCATGATTGTTGGGCCCGGGTCCCGGATCCCTAATCCCGAGGTAGCCCCTCGGGTCGAGCCGGCGTCGGGCTCCTAAACCACGGACCCGATCCCAACATCCATATATAATTCGATTCATACACAAACATACTCGTACATACATTCCACATGCATTCCATCTATGAATTTAAACACCCCGTAAATCAAGGGCTTCATGCCATAACAATATGAAGGAAATTCAAAACAACATTCTCAAAATAGCATAATACAAAATAAAGTTTAAATCCAAAATACATGACAATGCTCCATGATGGTATGCTTG
>JAOSBK010032400.1:0-11423 GCA_027568895.1 Erythroxylum shatona | reverse complement strand
TCAAAATTAAACAATTCTTTTCTCATAAATTATTTCTTAATTTCATCAAATTTCCTTAAATTCAAAAATTGTCTCACTAATTTCTTTCTCATTTAAATTCATTTTAATATTTCTAATTTTCATCAAAAGTTCGGGGTCCAACATGTATTTTGTTAATGGATACAAAATTCATACAGAATATCATGGCCATAACATAGAAACAGTAAATAATTGGGTTTGCATATTGGGAGAATTGATGAATTACTATGGTAAAATTATTGAGATATTTGAAATTGAGTACCCCACATTAACAATAAAACGGAATGTGATATTTAAGTTTGAATGGTTTGATCCAGCTCCTAATGTCAGAACAAAAGTGCATAGTCGATACAATCTAGTTGAAATCAACCAGCGAAGAAGATTTAGACAATTTGAACCTTTCGTGTTCACGATGCAAGTGACTCAGGTGTATTATGTCCCTTTTCCTAGCTTAAGATGAAATAAGTCAGATTGGTTGTCCATTTGCAAGGTAAAACCTAGAGGTGCTTTTGAATTATATGAAAAAGGAGAAAATAATAGAATTGAAAGTGAAATGTTTAAGAAAGATGTTCATGAAATAAATGCATGCGTAACATATGATGAGAATGAACCTTTGAATGATCCAAATAATAAATATATTGAAATTTCATCTAGAGAGGATGGGGAATCCATAGAGGGCGAGATATCTGAAGAGAAGCATGACTATGATTTTAATTCTTCCGAAAAAGAAGATGAAGATGATTTTGATTTACAATTAAGTGATGATAACAATTAATTTGTGTAAGTAATAGAATATTATATGAATGAATTTATTATTGCATCATCAATAAATTGTTATATATTTAATTTTTATTGTTATATTGGTGGAATAATCAATAAAATGTTAATTTCATGTTAAAATATGCCACTTAAGAGGAAAAAGGATATACTACAGCCAAGGCTCATGTTATCACCATTTGAAGGAGCTCATGTTAAAATATGCCACTTAAGAGGAAAAAGGATATACTGCAGCTAAGGCTCAAGTTATCACCATTTGAAGGAGCTAGTGCACGTCTAAATGAAGCATCACCTTTTGCAAATGCTATAGAATCAAGTGCTGCACATCCAACTAGTACAAATCTAAATGAGGTATCACCTTCCCTTCCTATAATCCCTGTATAGTCACATTCTCTACCTACTACTACACCATCAGCCCTACTACATTAGGACCATCAGATACTTTCAATGCAACATCTTCTCCCAGACTAAAATCTGAATCTATACCACCAGAGATATCAGGGGTAGATATTGAGGATGAAGGAGGCAGCCTCTAGCCTAGAGCTAAGGGAGTTGATGGAAGAATTTACATTACAATTATCAACGATCTGTGAGTGAAACTCTAAAAATTTTGTAATACATGATAACACCATAGGTTTATATTGAAGTTATGGGTTCTAATTTTAAAATGATCTAAAATAGTATATACATTAGGTTGGTTCCATCTAGAACGTGCTCCATAATTATCTCATTCAAGTTCAAAGAGAAGATCTAACTTAAGGGTTATCTATGGAAGAATATGTCTTAGGGGACAAACGATTTTTATTATCACGAGTTTAAGGTACAAAAAATAAATTCTTTAATCTTTTTATTTTATCTATTTTATATGTTAATTACATAAATATTGTAGTTTACAAGTACTTATAGCATGTTTTTCTTTTTTTTTTTTCAAAAAGATTTTTTTTGGGATTCAAAATTTGATGATGTCATTTATGATGTATGGGAGAGGTGTAACCGTGCATGTTATAGAGACTTTGTTGGTTTGATACACTAGAATGGTGTACAACCTCCTTATATATTTGAAGAAATATGGAGTCGTTCGCAGCAGTACTGGGTAATACCCGAGGCAATCTCCATTTCAGAGTGCAATTTTGTAAACAGATTGGGAGGACCGGGGTGAGAGGGTCTACCCGTATACATTAGAGGATCTATGACCCACTAGGAGCATGTAGAGAAACTTGTAAGTATCTAAACTTTACACTTATATTATGATTTTTGTACTAATTACAACCAATTAGATTTCAATGTAATTTGATGTATGAAATTTAGAATGAAAAAATTGTGTATTATAGAGAATGATAGTTTTATAAATGTATGACACCATAAATGATTGTGTTGTTGAGAAATTTTTTTTGCATAACAGGGGTTAAATATCATAAAAATAAAGGAGAGGAAACTTTGCTAAAATTTTTATAAATTATAGTTCACTTATAACACTTTATTTTGATGTAGGAAAAGTCTATATTATGATTTTACACTTATATTCTAATTTTTGTACTAACTAATACCAATTAGATTTCATTGTAATTTGATGTATGAAATTTAAAATGAAAATATGTGTATTATGGAGAATGACAATTTTATAAGTGTTTGTGGCTATGAATGACTGTGTTATTTAGAAAATTTTTGTTTAATAGGGGTAAATATCATAAAATAGAGGAAACTCTACTGATTTTTTTGCAACATTGTAGTTCACTTATAACACTTTAATCTAATGTAGGAAAAGTCTAGGACACGAACCCTACACTACGACAGTTCTTTTTGTACACCCACACTAAGAAGCATGATGGTGTGACCTTCGTCAACAGTTGATATAGATAACTTAATGTATGTAAAATTTATACTTTAATATTGATTTGATAAATAATATTAGTTAAAAATTATCACTTATTAATATAAACAATTATAATGATAGGAGCAAAAACAAAAAAACATTCAATGACGGTCTCAGAACTCTGAACATGTTAATGAGAGTTAGACATATCTTGATGCAATTGGTGGTAGGGACTGTCGTGGAAGAAATTTTGGCTACAGGTTCTTTTGCAAATATATGTTATTCGCAATCCTTCACATCCAGTACAACTGGATTTGGTAGGCAGGTCCGCATCTAATGAGAGAGTCGTTCAGTTTGAGAGCACAATGGAGATGCTGGCAACTTAATTGTGACAATTGATGGAGTACATAGCCCAACTCTGTAATGAGATGGATGAGTTGAAGGGGAGGGGCAACACCTCATCGCAATAGTCAGATCATCCAATTTCACCAACTACATAGCTTAGATTTATAATATTTCGGTACTCAAATAGATTTTATTTGATGTTTTACTACTCTTATGTTTTTTTTATGAATTCTTAATTTATAGCAATAACATATATTTTCAAGATACTTATTGTTGTACATTATAATTTCTATATTATATTACCAATCGAGATAATTTTATATTATATTATCAATCAAGATTATATTATTTAAAGAAATTAAATGTAAAAAAAATCAATAGATTATTAATAGAAAATTCTGGTGGGAATTTGTAGTGATGGAGTTTTTGTAGCTAAAATCACCGATGGAAAAATAGTATCGTAGGTAAATTTCTTGATGGAATTAGAATATCCATCTATAAAATTATCAACAAAATGTTATATTTCACAAGTAAATTTAGTGATGGAAATTGTTTATCCGTCGCAAAAATTACCTACGAAAATTGCAATTATGTCGAAAAATTTAGCAAAAAAATGGTAATTCTATCATGAAATTAGCAACATAATTACAATTTATGTAGGAAAGGTAATTTTAGTGATGAAAATATAACATTCCCTTGGAAAATTTAGTGACAGAAATTGTAATTTAGTTGAAAAATTTTACCTAGGGCCGTTTCTCCTACTACTCTTTCTATTGCTAAATTTCTTTGCCTATCGAAATTAGTATTTTCTGTCGCTAAAACCAATTTTTCTTGTAGTATAATGAAATTTAGTATACTTTAGAAGTTACACATAAGGGAAATGATCAAGTAAAGGAAAGCAAAGTAAGAATATTAACAAATCAATATAAATTGTTTCAAATGAAGCATGATGAAAGCATATCTAGCATGTATACTAGATTTATTGATATTATTAATGCTCTAAAAGGTCTTGGAAAGACTTATATTAATTTTAAAATGGCAAGAAAGTTGCTTAGGCCACCTTGAAAGATGTAGGAAGCTAAAGTGACAACTTTACAAAAAGCTGAGGATCTAATAACACTACCATTGGAGAAACTTATCGGATCTCTTCTCACATATAAAATGAGGCTCCAAGATACACAAGTAAAAAAACACACTTTTAAAGAAAATAAATTTAGTGTTTAAAGCCTCAAAAGAAGAATCAAGTGAAGAGGAAGAGAAATCAACTAGTGAAAGCAAAAAAGAAAACATTGACCTACTCACTAGAAAATATAAGAAATTCTCCAAAAGAAAGAACTTTAAGGAAGGTAAATGTGATTTAAAATATAAATCCTTTAACATTACTTGTTTTGAATGTAGAAAACCTAGACATATAAAGTCACAATGTCTTCAACTCAAAGATAATGAGAAGTATGAGAGAAAAATATATGAAGGAGAAGAAGGATAAGAAGAAAGCACATAAAGCAACTTGGGATAGCACAAGTGAATCTGAATGTAAGCATTCAAAGAAGTGATATCATATGTGCTTTATCGCTATAGATAATGATGAGGTAAAATCCAACCCTTATTCTTATAATGACAATGCTGATGATATAACATATGATGAATTAGTTTAAAATCTAGAAATCATGCGTAAGAAAAAGAAAAAATTTCTTTAAAATTTAAGGAAGTTTAAAAATATTTAGATGGATTCATGAATGCGAATGAGAATATAAAAAATGAATTGCATAATATTAAAAATTTTAAAATGTGATTGTTAATGATAACCATAACTTAGATGCATTAAGGTATGAGAATAAAACATTGAAAAAGGAGATAGATTCCTTTAAGGACTCATTGTCCAAGTTTACTAAAGGGAGTGAAAAAAACTAGAAATCATAATGGTTGAAAAGAATTTAAATGATAGGTATGAAATAGGATATAACTATTGAAGTGAAAGCAATTTTAAAACAACATTTGTTAAGGAAAAATATTTGCATAGTAAAGAACCAGTGCGTAATGGGACAAGTGATTATGGAACATACACATCTAAATATATGCATACACATGCCACTAGGACTAATTATAAAAGTAAGACTCATGCTTTCTTATATGGCTCACAGCCTAGGTATAAAGTTCAATACTCTTAAGGAAAAATAGGCATAAATTTTATGGCAGCATGCAAACCTATTCATATTCCTTTAAATAAAAAAGAAGCATGCATGAAGCCTTCATTTAGAGTAGGCATCATACATATAATTATGGTAGAACTTTTCACCCTCCTAAGAGACCATTCAACATATTTACTGTTTGAAGAAAACTTTCTTATATGCATACACAAAAAGAGGTCTAAAAAATGCATATATGCATCATTATCACTTATATAATATGGTATCTAATTTTTGTGATAAGTATGCACATGTGGATGGATTATGTTTTCTTAAACTAAGAATGTCAAGCAAACCCTTGAAAGTGTAGGTTGAAACCTGATAAGCAAAGAATCAAGTTTATTTAGGTTCCTAAAACACATCGATTGCCTTATTTTGAAAGGTTTTTTGGAAAAGAAAGAGTAAATGGTATACACTAAAGATAGTAGTTATTTAATTGAGTATTATTAAGGAGTGTATGCACTTTATCATAATGAATCTTTTCTACCTATCTTTAAGAAAGTCTAGAAGATGTTATTATCAGATATGAATAAGTTATCCACCAAAGATGTTTAAAAAGAGGTAATTATTGAACTAAGTGAAAGAGATCAGACATATGAGAAGCCTCTAATGGATTGTAAACTCTGGAAGCATTTTCGTTCAAATCTCTCATAAGTAATGTTCAAAATGAGGTAATTATCATAATTTAGAAATACATGATAACTTGCATTTATGTGTGAATTTAAGTACAAACCCTTGGTGATGATTGTTTGTGTTTGAATTATGAATAAGTTCTTTAATAATTATTTTAAAAGTATGAACCTTAATACTTGGACATAGATATTATTGTAAAAATATAAGTTAGAATTTATGTAATAGGATATTTATTTTAAGAAAACTTTGAATAAGGATAAATTTTTCTAAATCAGTAAAGAATTAGATATGTTTGATGGAAATTCTATATGATAAAGGCCCCTTTTATTATATTGATTGTCTTTATGTATTCCAAGTCTTCTTTAAGGTTTAAGATGATCCTCTATTGATATTTCTATAACCATTAAGTGTTTTGATGTTTAAATTTAAGTTTTGAAGTTGTTTTGTAGCTTTTCAAAACATATTGATTGACTAATAAATTAGTGTGAATAATGTTTTTTGCATTTCCTGTAAGCTTGTTCTTTGTTTGCTTGCTTGTCTAGTTGCCCAAACATTCACAATGGTGAACAATATCCTTCAATAGTCGACCAATGTCCCTGATTTTGAGATTCTATTCTTTTCAAAAATTTTGCGAAGAGTTTGGTTGCCATCTTTAGTCGATAAATAACCAACATAGGTCAACCAGTACGCTTCACTGCTCGACTAGTAAATCATGTTTTAAATCCAAATAATTTTTTATTTCATTCCTCCATTAATTACTTTTTATTATCTTTTAAAAACAAATACTAGTTAACCCGTTAAGGCATACGGTTTACCAATTCTCCTATTTTTAATATATCCTTCACCTCCTTTCTTTTATTCTCAAAATTTTTGTTAATATGTTCCATAACCTTAAATAAATTCACTTTTTTTATTGAAAACATCATCTCCCATTACATAAAAAAATCTCATTAGATTGAATTAAATTGAAAATTTATCATTCTTGAATTTCATATTTGAGTTTTTCAAAATTTTCTTAATTAATATTTTTTAAAATTGATGCCTTTATAGTTAAATAGTAAAAGGAGCTAAATTTTGTTTCTTTTTCAATTATATTAATACATCTTCAATTTTGCTCAATTTTGATATTTTTATTACTTTTCCATGTTTCTATTTTTGAAATTTTGGGCCTTTATAAATTATACATCATTTTATAAGATTGATTCTTGGATATTGTGATTATGTTTTTATTTGTAACAATTCCAACCTCTAATTTGTCAAAACTTGCCCTTGATGCTCTAATTGAATATTTCAACTTAGGTGTGATACTGAAATTGGGGGTTTCTCAAATTAGATATAATCAGAGATGTCTATATCAAAATTGATCTTTTAATTTGACTCTTTATGATAGGCCTCTATCTTGAAACGACTAGGCGATCTGCCTGACACCCCACAGTGACCCTCCAGTTGATATTTGATCCAACTGGAAAGTTCTCGTGGAGCTAAACCTATTGTCCTTTTTATCAAAAAGCTTTAACTTAACATTCATAAATAACAAAAGTAAAGTTTTTAAAACATTGCTTATATATACGAGGTTAACCATTATATGCTAGTAGTTACAGAGCTGGTTCTGCATCGCTTACTCGTAACTGGTTAACTACATCGCTTACCTACAACTGATTAACTGCTAGTTACAGAGCTAGATCTACATCGCTTACCTACAATAGGTTAACCGCTATAGACCAGTAATTACGGAGTTGGTTCTACACCGCTTACCTGCAACTGGTTAACTACTAGTTACGGAGCTGGTTCTACATCGCTTACCTACAACAGGTTAACTACTATAGACCAGTAGTTACGGAGCTGGTTCTGTATCACTTACCCGTGATAAGTTATAGAGTTGGTTCTACATCGCTGACCCGTGATTGATTAACCACTATTTATAGAGCTGGTTATACATTACTTATTAATCGCTAAAAATATATTAGTATAATAACATATATAAAGCCTAGCGATGTACCATAGGCAAAACCAACTCTTACATTTACGACTCATCTTATTTTCTAAATCAAGTATAGGAGGATTTATAATTGAATTATTTCAATGTAACTCCCAATCATATAAAGTTTAACTTTCAAATTAAAACTCATATATTGCCAAAGCATACACTTATGCTAGCAATATTTACTTGTAAAATACCTTTTGCATAAAACTCATCATAAATATTCATTTCATGATCAAATGAAAACCATTTGCATAAACTTAATTTAAAGTACACTCACAACTTGTTAGTCTTTATAAATATAAACCATTTGCATAAAATTAATTCAAAGAACACTTACAATTTCACAAACTTATCGTCAAGCACACTCACGCATTCTGTGCCTCTTCTTTACCTACACAAAGTGCATTTTACGTAGGTAATTATTTCCAAATTAGGAAACAAGGCATTAAAACTATAAATGTGGTTTGACTGAAATCGAGACTAGTATTTAATCGCATAACATGTACGCTAATCGCATTTCTGCTTATTTCTGTAAGCTAACCTATTTTTTTTGTTTCAAAATATAACTTCGACAAATACTTCAATACTATCATTTACTCATTCTAACTTATAAATTTCTTCAATACACTACCTCACACAATTCACATATGGTAAATCACATTTTATTTATATCTAGGTATTTGCAAAGTTTCATAAACATCCGAAAAGGTTCATATATGATTCAGTAAAAATAAAAAACGAAAGCCAACTCAAAATATTGCAATTTCCTTCCCGTCATGTCCCCTGCTCAAAATTCATACCTCTATTTGTTCCTTACTTTTCATATAGTAAAAGTTCAAATTAGGTTTTGGAGTCTTCTAGATGTTTGTTTCTATATATCTCTAGTTTCCATATAATAAAAAATATAACCACTTAGACTTCTAAATCACGAAATATTCACCCAAAATCACAAACTACTCCAATACAAGGGTATAATTAGATCACCATTTTCAATCCCAATTTATAATGTCATTAATACATAATTACGTCTAGGTTTCTTCTAGATAGTTTTAGTGCTATGTCTTAGGTTTCATATAAAATTAGAATCACCTAATTTGGAGGTCTTTAGACTGAGTTATAGTCAAAACAAATATGATTGGTTCAAGTAAACCAAGAATCAAAGACAAAATTTCACTAAACATAATGCTTTCTCTTGTATATTCAACCCTTAAATGCTTCCAAACTTATTATCTAGTCTGTGGAAATTCAAAAATCATCATTGATCTTACATGAATCAATCCCACTCAAAAACCCCAAAACTAGAAATTTAGGTTAAGATAACTTACCACTTTCTTTTAATCCTTTGGACAATTGAAGAACACTTAGTTATGATCAAGCTCTCTTCAAATCATGCTCCAAAACCCATCCAAAATCAGTTGCAGTCTCCTTCTTCTCTTCTTGGCCAAAATGTCACTCTTTCTTCTCTTCCTTTTCTTCTTTTGTTTCACTCTCATGTTTATGTCAAAAGAAGGAAGCAATTGGTCTTACTTTTCTCCTTTAATACCTTTTAGTGCATTACATATAGCATCTTCTAATTGGTCATTTTTTAATGACTCATCACTGTGCAATTAATGATGCTTAACTCTTAAGAAAGCCTCTAATTGGTCATTAGGTATGACTCACTAATCCACTTGCTTCTTGTCAAAATATCAAATTGCCCTTTAATGAATACGAAAAGACCAAATTGTCCATTTATGCATTTAGTTCACCAACTAATTAAAATAAATTCCAAAAATATTCTAAAACTGTCTTATCATCAAATTGACCATAAAATACTCGAACTAGGTTCAATACTTATTGATTGGATGATTTAATTTTTTTTAATGAATTTAAAATTCTCAATACCCATTATTTTCCAAAAAAGGCATTTTAACCCTAAACTTTTGGAACTCCCAAAATTCATTCGATTGGGCTTAGTTTTGATCTGCTTCAGTGTCATTAAACTTTAATACATATTTCAGTTTTTTTTTTTCAAATTTTCGAGGTTGGTCCCCAAAATCACTATTCAAGTGAAATACTATTCACTCATATTCACTATTCATCCAAAAATTCTATTTACTAAAATCATCCGAATTTCATTCAAAAGTGTCATCTAAATCCTCAAAACACGTTTAAGGGCCTTTTAAAGCTCGTTCGGACTCATTCCGTAGCTTTTTGGAGTTTTCAAAAATTTTCTAAGAATTTTTCAGTTAAGTCCAAAACTATCTCTGGTCTATCCATGATCTCCGTTATAACCTCAATAATACTTTTAAATGCTTAAATTCATCTAGTATACCATGAATAGAGCATTCTCTATAAAATGCATGTACAACACATTATACAGTACAATAATCAAACTAGGATATTATACTTTTAATATTCAATAACACTCTTTAATGAGAAAGTTTGGCATTCTTGATCAAATTCATCTTTTTAACCAAGTTAGCTTGACACATGACATTTTATGTGATGTTTTTTGGTCAATAGATTTATTTTTGATGATTTGAAAAAGGGGTAGAAAGTTTAGTGATATTATATTTACAGGAAGTGATAACAATAAGGAGTGATGAAATTTAAGGGGAGTGATTGTTTTATTATTTATGTATTTCTTGCACTTTATTTGATATGCTTGAGTTAATTTATGTTATCTTTATGTAGGGATATTTCTTTAATCTAAATATCTCTTTTTTAATAGTGATTTATTTTTTATGCATGAATTAAGAGGGAGTTAATCATCTTCTTAATATTTATTTTCTTTTCTTTAATATCAAAAATATTTTTTCATCATAAAAATGGGGACATTGTTGAAAGAAGGGAGGTTTGGATTAATTTTTTGGTAATAGGAAAACATAATTACTATTAATGTGTTTATTATTTTTTGAAAAACAATACTAGAATAAAATGAAGCTATAAACTCAAAATAACAGTATATGAAGTTGATAAAAAAAATTGAAGTTTGCAACTGATGAAAAGAAGGTCAAAATAAGAAACAAAGAAGAACAAGGCTCATTAAGGTCAATTCAAATTTTGTATTATTATTTTTTGTAAGTTCACTTTGTTAATTTGATTATCCAAAAGGCTCACTATGCATAATCACGTTATCTTACCTCATTAAATGAGTCTACATTCATCAAGAGGCACTGAAGCTTTTGATTTTAATATAAAAGCCTCTTGATCTTTCAAATAATCTTTAGGGAACATTTTGTTCTTTACATGAGTCTTTACATTATCAAGAGGCATTAAAGCTTTTGATTTTATTATAAAAAGCCTCTTGATCCTTTAAATAATCTTTGGACAATATTTTAGGAAGTGTTTTAATCATATTCGGGTTAAACAAATTAGTTTTGATCATTTGAAATCGTTAAAATCATGTTTTAGGAATGATTGTTTGACTTATAAGAGTCAGTGGTTGACCAATATAGGTTAAAGTTGTTAAATTTAATGCATCTTAAGTTTGTAGCAACATTGGTTGATATATTGGTCAACTAATATGTGCACTGGTCAACCAATGTCTAACAACTAGTGGATCTAGTGCTGTAAGACCACCTGTTGGAGTTACGTAAATATAATGGCCTGGAAAGCAAGTGTATTTACATGTAACTTAATTTTCTTCCAGTTACAATTTTGTAATGAAAATATTTATTATTAA
>JAOSBK010032399.1:0-11428 GCA_027568895.1 Erythroxylum shatona | reverse complement strand
GTTTGGATCTATTTTTTAAAAAAATTAGATTTTGAGTTAGATTCAGACCTTTCTAAAATTCAAAATTTTCAAGAAAATGATGTTACTTTATTTTTTAATTATAATCAGTAATAAAAACAAAATTACGTTGACAATACCAACTAAATAGTTTTTGTTTTTATTTAAATATAAAATTAAATGATTTAGGCTATAATTATACTTGAAAATTAGCTTTTATATTGTGTGAATCAGTTAGTTAACTGTATAAATGATAAATTATGGTCAAGTTTGGAAATTAGTGAATTATATTAGCTATTAGTTGACGACAGTAGATTAATATAGCTGATTTTATCAATAGATAACATTAGTTATTTATTTAAACATGTTTAGTAAAATTAAATATTTTGTATTAACTGTTTATATGTATAATAATTTACGAGGGCATGACTTAAAAAAAGATTTATAAGGGCATGAATATTATATCTTAATATTTCTTTGAATATTCTTATAAGAATTTATGCTTACATTTTAATTTGCTTCAATCAATCAGTCAAAATTAAATAAATTAAAACCTATTTGCCTATGTTCAAAATAAAAAATTATTTAAATTAATGTTATAAATCAAAATGAAAAAATGTAGTAGTTAATGAGCATAAAACTTATTTTTAATTATATGAAAATGTAATCCCTTAATAAATTTAGTCTTATCTTTTTAAATAATTTTCTTGTTAAAATTAACATTAAAATAATTTTTTAGACATAATAACTATTTGTAGAAACATTTTATATTTAAAAATATTTAAATAGAAAATATATTTTAATTCTAATGATTTAATTCTTCTTAATTACAAAATTTAATCCAAGTATTATAAGTACAATGAATGTAATTTGAAACTTTTCTGTCCTACTCAATCTTTGAATATAATATTATAGAAATTTTTGGTTAATATAAATTTATTTGGTAGCAATTTTTGTATTATCCAATACCAAATCCAAAAATACTTATTTTATTCACTTAAAAATGGAATAATTTTTAAAAATAATGATACCGATATGGAACACAATATTTTATTCAAGAAAAAATTCCAAATTTGTTTAATTTTTTAATAAACTAGAGTATTTTTTTAACTTCAAGTAAATTGAATTCACACTTTATGCTTATCTATCTTTATCTCTATCTCTCACTTTCTCTTTTATCTCCTCTCTTATAATTTGTAATAACTTTTGAGGTCAATTGTCTTTTCATCCGTTAATTTCGTAGCCGCTAGAGTAGAACACTTCGAATAGGAGCGCTTTCAAAAATAGCATATTAAGTTCAATTCACTAACTCAATCAACTGATTACCAAACATAATTATCAGTATTTTAACATGGTCAAACAACCAAATATCTCTCATTTTATAAAAAAATAACTGATAAGTCGTTTATCAAACAAGGCCTAACAGAGATGAGACTTAGGTAATTTGGACATATTAAAAGAAGACACTATGATACTTTAGTGAGAAGATTCAAGAAAATAATGCTTAGAAATTGTAAGAAGAAAAAAGAGAGGTCTAAGAAGAACTAAGATAAGTGATTAAGATTATATGACTTTGTTGGAACTTATTGAGAACATGACCCTTAATAGAAAAGCATACTAGAATACAAATAAAGGATTTTAAAGTAGAGATGTCTTTTTTCGTTTTCTTAAGTCCTCTAAATTTTTTCCTTCGAGTCGTTCATTTTATAGATCGCTTTAATAATTTGATTTAGAAGTATTTCTCTCGTAGTTTTTTTTTTTTTTGCTTAAGTAGTTTCTTAACTAGTTTATTTACTTTATTGTAATGGCTAATGTAATTTATTCTTGTACTTATCACTTTTTGTCCTAGTTTTTGTATTTATTTACATATTTTATCTTATATTATTAATTTTTACCATGTTTTATATGTATTGAATTGCATAATTTTGTACGTTTACTTGTTCTTCTTCTGGTACTTGTATAATTCAGTTTCTATTTTCTTCAAAACAAACATACAGTACAAGTTTCAGGTTAATCTGAATTCTTTGCGAGCTCTTCTTCCACGAGTTCTTTTATTTGCTTCTTCGAGTCGACGGAAGTTTCTGAAGAGATGCTATTTGACTTTTATGTAATACCATAACCTCCATCTCTTGCAATATACAAGCGGACCAATGATGACTACCAACTCGAAAAGGTATCCCATTTCAATACTCAGAATGATACGATTTCCATAGTCGAATTCGGAGCTTAAATGGGTGTCCTCAATTTCATCATCTATGCAACTTTCTGAAAGGGGAGGTCCACATAGACCGACATTGCCTTCAAAAGAGTTGGCAAAAATGACTGGAGTTGATTGCTTGTTGGTATCATGTCGACTGGTTTGTTGTAAGAGAGATTCAGGAATGAAAGGAATGTTAAACCTGCGAGCTGCTGAGGAATAGTTCCTGTTAGGTTATTAAGCAATAAGTCTAGTGATTCGAGTTGTGACAAGTTGCCCATGGAGGACATGAAGCCCTTTGAATTGTCCTATAACTTCTAGAATTGGCCCTTCAAAGTAGTTGCTTGAAAAGTTATAGATGTGAAAACAGTTAGGATCTTCACCAAGTCCATTTGATGGCCTTTGCTGGTGACTATGTAAGTTTTTTGGTGCTTAATAATTAAACATCAAAGACATAAATCATACATAAATCATGAATTATACGTAAATTATTTGTGTCCATTCAGATCTTGAATATAATAATAATCACATAAATGAAGTGAATAAATCACTTATCTTTAACAAAATCCGTCATGATGTAGAGAGAGATTTTACCGATTACGAATTAGTTTCTCTCTCTTAACCCTCTTTTTACACGATAACTTGACGGATAACCTAATACGTAAACAACTACGTTTCATATTTGTTTTGTCTATACTTTTTAGGGTAAAGAGGGCTAGTTTATATAGACCTCTTTGTTGGCATTAAATCTTGTACGTCCATCAAGTACTAAATTAACGATCATCACATACTATTAAATTAACAAAAACCCTAAAGCAAGTTTAATATAGGCATACATAAAATATGGGTTATAACATCAGGCAGTTAGCCGGATGTTTCATCATTATATGTAATAGTATAACGCAAGGCTACCAAAATTAAATCTTATAAACTGTTAACATCATAAGCACCTCGACATAACAAATCACATAATGTGGGTTATGGCAGTTAACACGGTATAGCCATATACTCCCTTCCATTTACCACTACATTAAGAACTTATTATTTTTAGGTTCATAAATTGTATATAAACAACATACACTCCATATAATTGTTGTGAAAAGAGATACAAATTTCTTATTCAACAATCACATATACATAAACAAAATGAGTAAGAAATATAAAATTCTGAAACTTATTATTATTGAGCTTAAGAGTGCTAAAACATCATCATCATCAAACATTAGTATCAATCATTGATACAACTAAGACCCATCCTAAGCACATGTTCTTTTAATATCTTCAATTGTAAGCCCTTAGTCAGAGGATCTACAATCATGAGATTCGTCTTAATATGTTCTATATGCACTCTTTCTTTCTGCATCTCATCTTTAACAACAAAATACTTGAACTCCATATGTTTTGTGCCTTTGGAGTATTTGTCATTTTTAGAGAAGAAGATTGCTATAGAATTATCACAATAAATTTTCAGCAATTTTCTTACTGTGTCGACAACCCCAAGCCCTTAAATAAAGTTCTGCGGTTATAATGTATGAATTGTAGCCTCATAACAAGATACAAATTCTACTTCCATAGTGGATGAAGCAATGACAGACTATTTGGCACTTTTCCATGAGATTGCTCCTTCAGCTAATAAGAAAAAATAGCCAAACGTTGACTTTCTACTATCAACATGTCTGACAAAACCTGAATCTGAATGTCCAATCATTTCTAAATGATCAGACCTCCTATAAGTGAGCATGTAATCCTTTGTTCCTTAAAGGTATCTCATCACTTTCTTTGCAACCTTCTAATGATCAATACCATGATTACTTTGATATCTACCTAGCATGCCTATCGTAAAACTGATGTCAGGTCTAATACAGGTTTGTAAGTACATCAAACTGCCCACAACAGAAACATATAGAATTGTTTCCATTCCTTACATTCCACATCATTCTTTGGACATTTCATAAGACTAAACTTGTCTCCTTTTTGAATAGGGACTACACCTATTGAGCATTTACTCATGTTAAATTTCTCAAGAATTTTCTCAATATAGGCTTTTTGAGACAATCATAATAAACCTTCTGATCTCTTATGAAATATTGAAATTCCAATCACATAAGATGTCTCTCCCATATCTTTCATTTCAAAATTCTTAGAAATAAATTCTTTAGTCTTATGCATCAAACCCAAATCATTAGCAGCAAGAAAAATATCATCAACATACAGAACTAGAAATATAAACTTACTCCCACTAATCTTCCGGTAAATACACCGATCAACAATGATTTCCTCAAAATCGAGATAATTAAATGTATTATTAAACTTAATATAGCATTGCCCGAAAGCTTGTTTAAGTCCATATATTGAATTCTTCAATTTACACACCATACTTTATTTACCTTGAATGGAAAAACCTTTAGGTTGATCCATATAAACTTCCTCCTCAAGATCCCCACTTAGAAATATTGTTTTTACATCCATTTAATGTAACTCTAAATCAAATTGAACCACTAATGCTAAAATTATTCTTAATGAATATTTCTTTAAGACATGTGAAAAAGTTTTCTTATAATCAATGTCATCTTTCTTAGTGTAACCTTTGGTAACAAGTCTAGCTTGATATCTTTCAATATTACCATTCGAGTCGCGTTTGGTCTTTAAAGACCCATTTACAGCCAACTCGTTTAGAACCTTCTGGCAAGTGTACAAGATCCCATACAATGTTTTGAGCCATTGCTTTCAACTCTTCTTTCATAGCATCAATCCATCTTTCAGACTTATCACTACTTATAGCTTGCGAAAACGAAACAGGATCATAATCAATGCCACAATCATAATCTGATTATTGCAAATAAACCACATAATCATCAGAAATAGCTGAACTTCTACCCTTATAGGTTTATTTAAAGCTATACCAACCGGTTTATTTTCATGAGTTGGTGGTAACTTAGGTTCTTCATGGGGTGCTTCTTTATTATCCAAATGTTGTTTTTGGTTATTTTGATCTACCAACATTTGTTGTAGTTCTGGGTTTAAGAATATGTATGGGTAATGGAACATCAATACTTATTTCATTAATATCCACAGCTTGATTTTCAGCATTCCCACTAACTTCACCATTCTCTAAAAATTGGACATTGGTTGTTTTAACAATTCTAGAACTATGGTTTGAAAGTAAAACTTATACCCTATAAATTTCTCTGGTTAACCAATAAAGTAATCACTAACTGTTTGAGGATCCAATTTTCTTTCATGTGAATTATAGATACGTGCTTTTGCTGGACAACTCCAGACATGCAGGTATCTTAAACTAGGTTTCCTTCTAGTTCATAACTCAAAAGGAGTTTTAGGAATTACCTTACTAGTAGCCCTGTTTAGCAGATACATGGCAGTTTTAAGTGCAAACATCCACAAACTTTTGGGTAATGAGGAATCACTCATCATACTCCTAACCATATCTATTAATATTCTATTTCGCCTTTCTACCACACTGTTTTGTTGCGGAGTGTCCAACATAGTGTATTGTGCACATATGCCATGACTTTCGAGGAGCATAGCAAATGGACCAGGACACTGTTTAGATTCATCATACTTTTCATAATACTCACCACCTCTATTAGATATTATAATTTTCACTTTTCTATCTGATTACCTTTTAACCTCCTTTACAAACACCTCAAGGGTATTTACAGCATGAGATTTTTCATTCAGTAAATAAATATATCCATACCATGAAAAATTATCTATAAAGATGACGAAGTATTTTTCTCCATTAAAGGATGGAGTGTCAAAAGGTTCGCAAATGTCAACTGTATTATTTCAAAAAGTTGATTGCTTCTCATGGCTCCTTTCTTGCTATGTTTGGTTTGCTTGCCTTTAATGCATTCCACACATAAGCCAAGATTAGTAAAATATAGATTTGGTATAATCTCATTCTTTACAAATCTTTCTAACTTTTCTTTGAATATATGACCCAAACGTTTATGCCATAAGTAACAGAATGTTCATTCAGCAAACTACGTTTCATTCCAATTTTATGATTAATAATAAATAGGGATTAAAAAACATCAAGTTTTAATTTATATAAACCATCCATAAGCATTCCATAACCAATCAAGAAATTATTCTTATACAAAGTGAAACAACCATGTCCATCCTTAAAGGTCTATCTACTGTATCAAGTCTAGAAACAAAAACTAAATTTCTAGAAATTGAAGGTACATAAAGAGTGTTCATTAGATCTAAGTGATGCCTAGTATCTAATGTCAGCCCGTAAGTCCCTACACCTTCAATTGGGGCCTTCATTCGATTTCTCATAAATAGAAAGTTTCTAGTTGGGCTTATAGTTTGGATTGTAAGGAATCCCTACATACTATTGAAAACATGAGTAGTGGGCCCAGAATCAAACCATCAAATATTATAACGAACTTCGGATAAGTTTGATTCAAAGCATACAGAAATATAATGTATACATTTCTTTTCGAGCCAAGCTTTACATTTTAGGCAATCTTTCTGATAATGTCCTTCTTTCTTGTAGAAGTAACATTTATCTAACTTTCCCTTTCACCATCAGCAACCTGTGGAACTTTAACAGGTATTTTTTTCTAAAATTCTTGGTCTTTGGTTTGAGTTTCTTTCCAGCTTCTTGAACCACTATGTTAATAGAATGAACTCCTTATTTCTTTAATCTCGATTCCTCCTGAATAAGCTTACTGGACAATTCATTAATATTCCACTTATTATTTAATGTATTATAATTAATGTGGAACGGTCCATATTTAGTAGAAAGCGAGTTCGTGATAAACTGCATTAAAGAGTCTTCCACAGCCATACCCAGTGTCTTAAGTCTTGTTGTGATATTAGTCATATCAAGGACATTTTGTTGCGTACTCTTTGTCCCATCAAACTTCTTGGTCGTAAGTTCAACCATAAGTGTCTCTGCAAGTCTCTTATCAACCGAACGAAACTTATCTTCCACAAGCTTAAGAAAATCGTTGGTATTCTGATTTTCAGTGCTAGGAAGAGTAGGCTTAATGTTGCTGGCAATTGTCACTCGCATAAAGTTCAAACATAACCTATTAGACCTTGCCCATACCTTATAGTGTGACTTTTCAACTTCTATACTAGTATCATTAAGGTCAGAACGCTTATACTCTAACCACGTCAAGTCAATATCCAAGGCACCTAAATGGAAAGTGACTTGTTCACTCCATTCAGAAAAGTGACTTGTTCACTCCATTCAGAAAAATTCACACCAGTGAACAGGGTGATAGATGAAGGAGAGTGAAGGCTAATAACTGCAAGCATATAAACACTCATTAATTAACAGATTTAGACAGGAAGCACATACATTAAATATATTGCAGGTTTCCTTTAGGTAAGCACAACAATGCATATCATCATCATTATTAGAATGCTATTTAAACTTTATAAGAAAATTAGATAAACTTCGTCAAATACATATAGCATCCTTGGATAATTGTATATATGTGACAACAGCATATCAACTTTCTCTTTTATATTTTTTAGTTATAGAAAATTGATTTACCTTTAGATAAAGTCCTTAATTTCTATCAACTAACAAATTTTTTGTAATAGAATTTCATAAAACACATTAATGATATAACCATCTATTCAAAAATTAATTTGGCCACTTTAGTGACTAATAAATTAATTTTAATCATAAGGTCATGTATATAAAATAATAATCATAATCACAATCATAATCATTAATATGACCAAAATGTAAGAAAACAAAATTTTGAAAACAACTAATCCATATCAAAATTCCATGGGTCAAAATTATAATTTTTTATTCAAAAATCTAATTCCATAAGTTATGAAAGAAAGAAGAAACAATACACAGTAATTTTACAGAATTGAAAAAGATCCCCCAAAATTAGAGAAATAAAGAAACATATAGATGGTTATGCTTTTTATTAGCAAGCAACACCTTGGAAAATTTTTCTTTTAACATTCTAATTTGCTATATAACAGATTCATTGTACTAAGAAATGTTAAAGAAACACAATACATGAAGCAAATCAAAGAAAGCAACTTTAAGGGTGTGTCCCCTCTCTCGTGATTACCAAAATTATAATTGTTTATTATAAAAGGGTGTCAACATAAACCCTAAATCCATTCCATGCAATACTTCTCTTGGTTTCTTTAGTTCTTTTAAAAGAAACAACGAAATAGAGGACAATGCATCGCATACCAATATAATGATTGACGACTTCCAAATCAAAAGACATAACAAGTAACAACTCATCTTCATCGGCATCATCACAATAGATAGTTTTTTATATGAAAATATACAAAACCCTAAAATCATAAATTTTATAAACGTTAATGTCACTGAAACAATCATCAAATCAATAATCTAAGGATTATTATCTATTTAAAATTCATGACTTTGACACCACATGTAAGTTTTCAGTTCTTCATAATCAAACATCAAAGACATAAATCATACATAAATCATGAATCATAAATCATACGTAAATCCTTTGTATCTATTTAGATCTTGAATATAATAACAGCTACATAGATGAAGTGAATAAATCACTTACCTTGAGCAAAATTCGTCATGATGTGGAGAGAAAACTTTTATCGATCACAAACTATTTTCTCTCTCTTAACCTTCTTTTTATATGATAACTTGATAGATAACCCAATACACAAATACCTACATTCTATATTTGTTTTGTCTGTACATTTTAAGGTAGATTAGTTTATATACACTTCTTTATTGACATTAAATCTTTTACGTCTATCAAATACTAAATAAACGGTCAAGATTTAAATACTATTGAATTATCAAAAACTCTAAACCAAGTTTAATATGGGTCTACAAAAAATATGATACATAACATCAAGTCATATATTTCTTATAAAATGTTACTAAATCTTGAAAATTTAGTTGATTTAGCAAAAAGAGCTAGAAATTGAGGTGATCATGAGTGTCATTCATGTTTCCTTTCATTGCCTCCCAAGTAGTTACAGGGTGTTTGGAATGGTATGAATTGTAGCACTGAATTTAATTCAAGTTTTTAGAAACAGAAAAAAAAAGATGGGTTCAATTCATTAATTGAGCCTCATTATCCCTTATAAATTGAATTCACCTGAAAAAGCATTAGAATTGAATTACGAACTGGGACTTCAATTCTTCTTTTCAACTTTGAAAATATCCTTCCAATAATACCAATCTAATCTACCATATATCTCTTCACCTCAAGCAGCCCCTCCCACCTCAAACAGCCCCTCCCACTAAGAAATGGAGCAACAACACCTTCTCCATGAATCAACACTTCCCACCATATCCAGGTTTTCCATTTTCCTTGTTCATGGGTGTCTTTTCTTTTTTTCGTTTTTTTGTCTATGATCATCGTTCTCTCTTAGATTCATTGTTCGATTTAGTTTCTCCTTTCATTTTCCCATCCTGTCTACATTCTTTTGCATTTCTCAAAATTTTTGGTATATATCTAGATTTTTTTGTTTGTTTATTTTCGGCTACATTTTAAGTGAATCTTGTTCCATTTGGGATCTTGAGTGTGAAACTTTATGGATGATATAACTTACTCTATACAAGTATGAATATTTTTTATTTAATTTTCTGATGTAACGATCATATGTCTCCTTATCAGAGGAAGACATGTTAAACTTGTTACGATATTATGTAATTTGGAGTGAAATTTCAAAAATTGACAGTGTCTTGTAGTTATCAACGCAAAAGAACTATTGCTCGTTCATGCATTTTTAAGCTTTCAAATTATAACAGTTTTCTATTGTCTTCATAACTCGATCTAATCTAATGTCATTTGTAATCAATTTTTTCTTTTTATTTTAATAATGTACTTTTTATGATATCAGTTATAATGAAATTGATGTTTATAACTTGCTCTATGTAAGTGTGAATTTTTATTATTTAATAAGATTATTTTTTAATCAATGGTAAAAATGTCATATGAAATAGTTGAATTCATTTTGATTATGTTCCAAACAGTGTAATTAAATTCAATTATAATATTACTAAGTTTGTTCTAAATAGTGTAAATTGAATTCAATTCAATCTCATTAATGTAATTGACTTCAATTTGTTAATGAATTTAATTTGAAAGTTTCCAAACACCCTGTTAAGAATTTATACGGTAATATGCCACTGAAATTATTGAAAGTTAGATAGACAATCTGAAGCCTTGGAAAAAATGTGTTTTGTCTTTTGACATCCTATGTTTCTGAAAGATCAAAAATGTGTTATTCCCCAAAGGAAGGACACACAAACTAGATATGCTTTTTAGAAACCAGGGGAAGACAACATTGATCTAATTGTTTCCCAGGTCTAGAACCTCCAAAGTTGTGCAGTTGTCCAAGAATTTAGGAACTTTCCCTTATAGTCGATTCCAACTAAGATCTAGAGTCTTTAATTCATAAGAACCTCGAAGTTCATCAGCGATACTACCTGACAAGTTGTTCCTTTTAAAATTTGGAACAGAGAGAGTTTCAATTATACATCTAGGAATTGTGTCATTCAACTTGTTATTAGACAAGAAATTGCAGAGAAATAGCGCTGGACATTGATTTAGGGACAGTGCCTGTGAGACTATTGTTTGATGCGGAGAAGAAAATTGCAGCACTGAGATCAAGTTCTTGTGATAAGTCGGAAGTGAAGTTGTTGCTTGAATAATCAACATATACAGCAAACGATGGAGGAGTTGGAATCTTCCCCTGGAGTTGGTTCAAATGCAAATCTAGAACACTGAGGCTAGGAAAAGAAAAGGTTGTTCTAGGTTTGTTAGTAGATTTTTTGAAAGATTCAGATGGACCATAGGCATCTCTTGGGTTAACTTAAGGACTTGGATTATGCCAAGACATTGCAGAAACTGACGTGATTATGAGATTGCTGTTCTCTGAGGCATTAGCTGTTGGAAATGTCCAGTTTTCTTATGTCTTTTGCAAGTTTTGTATGTAGTTTCAACGAACAATGCGGGTCAGATAATAACAAGTCGGGTCAAGTAAATTCGGGTTGATTCAAATTGGACTAGGGCTCCGTTTGGTTGAGCTTTTATCAGTAGAGCATTTATCAGTAGAGCTTTTGTCAGTAGAGCTTTTCTGAGAAGAGCTTTTTTTAAAAGCCAGTTGATTGTTTGACTGTCAATTAAAAAAACAGTTTTTTAAAAGAGCTTCATACAGTAGACTGTTTGACAACATAAAAATAAAAAGCACTTTTATTAATTTTAACTATAT
>JAOSBK010032398.1:0-11428 GCA_027568895.1 Erythroxylum shatona | reverse complement strand
CACCTGAGAGATATTCTTCCATATATAACTCTCAAGATCAATCTTCTCTTTGAACTTGGATGTCATGTTTCTTGAGCACAATCCAGACGGAATTAACCTAATATAACAATAATTTTATATTATTTTTAAATTTAAACCTATAACTTAATTATAAACATATGGTGTTTCATATATTTTTACTTATAGATAATTGACAATTACGATGTAAGTTCTTCCATCAACTCCCTCAGCTCCATGCTGGAGGCCACCTCCTTCATCATTAACGGTTACCCCTGATATCTCTGTTGGTATAGGGATAGTGGATGGTGTAAAGTTGTTGGATAGTGTAGTAGCAGGTACAGAAGGTGATGCCTCATCTGTGTGTGTAGTAGCTAGAGGTATAACATATTATTCTCTTGTAGCTGTAGAATGTGATGCTTCACTGGAAAGTAACTAGCTCTAAATCGTGATCTAAGCCTTGGTCGCATCATATCCTTCTTTCTCTTTGGTGGCATATTTTAACCTGAAATTCATATTTTATTGAATATTTCAAACATATAATAATTTCAATTTAATATATAACAATATATTATTGATTCAATAATTGATTTATTGAATATAATATTATATTACAAACACAAATTAGTTGCTATCAGCACTTAATTGTAAATCAAAATCATTATCTTCTTTTTCTAAAGAATTAAAATCAAACTCATGCTTCTCTTTAGATTTCTCTCCCTCCTCATCCTCTCCAGATGAGATTTAAACACATTAATTATTTAGATCGTTCAAAGATTCATTCTCATCATATGTAACAGATACATTTATTTCATAAACATCTTCCTGAAACACTTCACTTTTAATTCTCTGTTCTCCTTTTCCATGTGATTCAAAAACATCTCTAGGTTTAACTTTGCAAACGACCAACCAATCTGACTTATCTCGTCGTAAGCTGGAAAAAGGAACATAATACACCTGGATCGCTTGCATCGTCAATATGAAAGGTTCAAATTGTCTAAATCTTCTTCTCTAGTTGATTTAAACTAGATTATATTAGCTATGCACTTTTGTGCTAACATTAGGAGTTAGATCAAACTAGTCACACTTAAATATCACACTTTGCTTTGTTGGCAATGCAGGGTACTCAATTTCAAGTATCTTAATAATTTATCAATTCTCCCTGTATGTAAACCCCACTATTTACTGTTGCCATGCTATGACCATGATATTATGTATGATATTTGTATCCATTAATAAAATACACCGGATATGATTTAATAGTTCACAAATATCCTTTTGTAAGATAACATATGAACTTATTCTATGTTGGATTTTATAATGCCTACACAAAAGAAATTATCATATTAAATAGTATAATGTCATTTGAACACTTTAATCTATAATTTAATCATTTTAATAATTGTAAGTGAAAACTTATATATTTCTCAAACTATCGAGGAGAGTGTCTCCTAACTTCTTTATTGATATCATATTGTGTTTCTCAAGAATTAGCTCGCATAACCATTCCTTGTATAATCTAAAAACATTATTATGTATTTCAATTGTGAATAAAACTACATTTCAAAACCCAAATAATCAATTTCAAAATCAAATTCAACTTATTGCACGAAAGGTTGAACTTTTTGACAGTTCAATAAAATGCAACCATGGCAGCCTGTTTTTCTTCCTAAGTTAACATTCTTCTTATTGAACATCCATATGTTCGTCCAGGATACGTGAAAATAGATAAGTTACCATTAACATCACCCATTCCTCCCCATTGTCATTACAAGGATCTTTTCTTTCTATTGTGTGCACATACGGCTCAAAATAATGTGAACAAAATGAACTTGTTTTCTCCACTAAATAAGCATTACCTATTGAACCTTCAACTCTAGCCTTGTTTTTCACATTTTTCTTCAAGTGATGCAAATACCTACATTAGTGAATAAGGTGTTTACAATTCTGTTATTAAAACATGTTATTACTTCAATTTAAATATTTACTATAATTACCTCTTAAATGGATACACTATCGATATTGAAATGGATCAGCAAGTTTAGCCTTGTATACTAAATGCACAGGTAGATACTCTATACAGTCAAAGAATCTTAGAGGGAAAATTCCTTCTAATTTGCACAAAATTACTAGAATTTCCCTTTTTAATTTTTCCATTTCAGCCAACTTTATTTCAGATGATATTAAACTTTTGAAAAACAAACTTTATTCTATTTTAACTTCTAAACATTATTTAGTAGCAACTCCCAAAATGCAATTGGAATTAGCCTTTACATAAAAACATGAAAATTATGACTTTCATCTCAAATAGTTTGTACTTCCTCATGTCCACACACCTTGCCAAGTTTGAAATATAACCATCAGAAAACTTTAGACTTTTCAACCATTCACATAATATTTCATTTTGTTTTTTTGTCCAAAGTGTAACATACTTTCGGATATTTACCGATTCAAAAATCTTTATCTAATTCATTCCTTCTACAAAAATTTTTTAAATTAGCTCATGATTTTTCATTGTCTTTTTTCCTCCTTTCAATGTTCATTATGGTATTGAATAAATTATCAAAAATATTTTTTCAATATGCATCACATCTAGATTAAGATTTATCAAATTGGTTTTCCAATATGGAAAATCCTAAAAAATGCTTCGTTTTCTCTAACCAAAGTTTTTAATAATGCTTGTATTAACTTCATCAACTTCAAGTTCTGTAACTTGCAACAACCCTAATTCATCAATCTCCTGTAATATCTCTTCACCAACTTTGTAAGGGTGAGGAGGTGTTTGTACCATCCTATTCTTAATGGACTTTGGTTTATTGCATCTAAATAGATGATCTGGAGGAAGAAATTTCCTATAGTTGTCAAACCAACATGTTTTGCCCCCATTTGGAACATAAAACGAATCAGAATCATTGCCACAATAAAGACAAGCCAATTTCCATGTTATTCTCCATCCAAACAACATAGCAGGTGATAAAAAATCACTAATAGTCCACATCAAAGCTGCTCTCAACTTAAAATTTTGTTTCAGAGATGAATCATATGTCTCTACACCATATTCCCAAAGATGTTGTTATTCAGATACCAATGGTTATAAGAATACATCCATTTTATGCTTTAGATTTGTAGGCCCTAGCACAATCACTGTCAAGAACATATATGCCTCATTCATACACATCCATGGAGGCAAATTATAAGGAGTAATTTTGATTGGCCATGATGAATATTGTTGGTCGAATTGACCATAAGGTTGGAATATATCCGTTGGCAATCCCAACCTAACATTTCAACTTTCAATTGCAAACTCATAATGGGTGTTATGGAAATGTTTCCATGGTAGTGCATCTAATGGATGGCTCATTATTCCAACTTCCTATTTGTGTTCAATATGCCATGTTATGTGAGATACAGTAACAATAGAAGCACATAGTCTTTGAGGTCTTGAAGTTAGCAGGAAATAATGCATCCACTTTTAGGGTACTAATTTTTGTGTTGTAGAACGCTTTCTTATCTTGAACCTAGATTGACCACAAAACTTGCACTCTTCTAATTCCACATCATCTCCTTAATACAACGTACATCCTAATTTGTAATAATCAATTTTTTGAATAAGTAAACCAAGACCCCTAATAAGTATCTTCATATTGTAAAAACTATTAACCATTGTATCATCAGGAGTCAATAATTCATTATACCATCCAAGAATTTTATCAAAACTATGATAAAAAATTATGCCCTTCACTCTTTATGTTCAATATTCGAGTAATTGAAGACAATTGAGTTATTATCTCATAATTTGGCCATAATTCTTGGTCAGCTGAATGTAGTAAGTCACAAAATTGTTTTATATGTGGGTTTGGCTCTTCTTCAAGATTTTCTATATTTTGCTGAAAGGTATAACCAGCTGCATCATAAACTAATTACATGTAAGGATTTTCAGTTGCACCTATATTATTTGATCTAAATCTAATCCCCCTTTCAAACTCATCCACATTTACTGACAAGTTTACTTTATTACCCCTTGAGGTGCTACAAATCAATGGCTCCACATGCCGTGTCCACTCAAAATAATTTAGAACAAACCATTTCCTCAGCAAATGGCCATTCACTTCATCAATAGGAAGGAAAGAAATATGTTTACACTTTTTACATGGACATTTAATCTTTGGGCTATCCATATATGCAGGTTGAGAACATGCATAAAGGAATAAAAACTTCAACTCCTTTAATAAACTCATGATTAATGAAACCATCAGGTGTTAATTGTCTATACATCTAAGATCTATCAACAATACTCATTTCTACAAAACTATCAATTTAAAAAATGATTTCATAGTTAGTATCCTTCATGTCCCCTAAGTTTACATAACATTCAACCTTTACTTTACATAACATCCCCTAAGTATTAATCAATTGAATTAATCACCTATAATTGATTTTAATACTATGGTACGTGGTATTGTTTACACATGTGAATCAAGAAAGCAAGTTCTCTCCATGAGTTCTAGGCTCGTGGAATTTTTCACCGATAAGCCTCATGAGAACTACATCACAAATTTCCAACCTATATACATCCTAGGGGTTTATTATGCCTCAAATCATCCATAAAATCTCAAACTCATTCTACATATAGTAAATACTTATGTAATCATACATCTACTCATCAATGTTTCAAACAAAACCTAAACGTAAATACTTAGACTATTAAAGAAGAACATAAAAACTCATCGATGATTATAAGAATATTCTAAACAACAACATAAAATCAAAACCTCTTTTTCATTCACATAAAACCCAAACGCATCATAATCGTATTATTAAAGCAACACATATGGTAGACATTAGTTGGATAACTTACCTGGATGGACGAATAACTACAGACTACCAAAAAAAAGAATGAATGATGCTCTTTAACACAAAATAAGGCCTATAAAAAAGAATATTTCGTATTTAATATAATACATTTGTTTAATAGTTTTGTTATATTTTTAATATATTAAAGCAAGCAAATAAAAAAAGGCAATTGAGTGCAAAGAAATAAGTACTACCTTTATTTTAATATATTAATATCACAATTGAGTATCAAGAATACCATCATAACTTATAAAGAATACTATGACTCTATAGAAATTATACTACAAATCTATGTAAGAAATACCATCATAATATATAAGCGAGTACTGTCTTTACTTTAATTTTTCATTACACTATACAAATAAGTATCAACTTTACTTTAATATTTTTATACCATAATTAAGTATAAATAGTATCAACATAATATCTAAAGAATACCATAACCATATAATTAGATGTAAGATATGGTGGTATTTTGGAAGTCTTCTTATCAATAAGATAATGAGAAACTTGCTCCTCTAATTGGTCTAGATGATTTGTAATGATATCAAAGCATTTTTTAGTTTCCTTAATATCACATTAATCTTAATTTGTACCTCGATCTTGTCCTATATAAGTTTGATTAGTGTTCGGTGTGTAGGAGCGTCTATAGTCTCAATTAGATATCATATACTCCAAGTTAACATATATTCATCATTGACTTTTCTCACCATGTCCACTTTTATCACCTTAAAGTCTATGTTAAGTGTGAAAGAACCAAATGTCAAATTTGCAACTTTATCATAGGCAATCAAACTTCTATGGTAACTTGGTTAGTAGATGGCCTAGAAAATAGCTTATATTCATTTTTTCCATATTCTTTAAGTATATTGTAAAGAAAAATCTTAGGTTTCATTATGCTTTCACCATAATATTCTTTAGATATAATAGTTCACAAGGTATAACCATGTCATTCTTTTTAAATCTCCTTATAATGGAATATGTGATGACATAGTGTAAGTAACGAACAACAAGATATATGATTTCCCTATTTATGGACCTGGTAGGAGATAGATGGATTTATCCTACAATGTATTCCTATTATAATTTAAGTTTTACTTCAGGGAGATCATTTGATCATAGTTTATCCTTAGATGAAACAACTTTGGTTTGGTATAAGGATCAAAACCTATACTTCACTACAAGCTCATTAAATAAAATGTTCTAGTTTTTGTTTCAAGCAAAAAGCTAGCAGCACCTTTATCATTCAATCCTAAATTTTTATGGACTTAATCAATAAAACTTCTAAAGTTATTTTATTGTAGCATAACTCTTCCATTCTAAAGAATTTAGTCCATCCTTTTGCTTGACCATCATAATGAAATAGCACTTCTTTTAAAGAGAAATGAATGGGGAACATTTAAGGAAAAACATTGAACATTTAATAGAAAATGGCGGGTATTTTAAAATACATGGGATAAGAAAGCTAAAACATAGGAGATCACTAATATTAAGCACTAAGAGGGGCAAAGCTGGGTAAGTTTCTATCACACTAAAGAGAAAAGAGAATTTATTAAATATTTTGTATAAAAATATAAGGAAAAAGATAACTCATCAAAATACTATAGACGTGTAAAAATGTGTATCACCTTTACTTTAATATGTAAATGCCACAATTAAGTACAAACAATACCATGACTTCATCAAAACGAAAACCCCTTGATAGTTGTTTTTAAGTAATACAAAATATTAGTTATTATCCCAAATTTTTAAGTAATATTTAAAGTTGTCAATTATTTTAATCATAAATTAACTTCCTTGACAATTGTTTAACCAAGTCTCACCAATATCACTAGGAGACATTTCTCATTTTTAGACAAACAAGATATGATATCCCTAAGAGACATTTCATCGAACAATTCATGAGCAACCCGAATTCATTTCTACCTAACAACTAAACCACTATATTTTTCCATTATTCACCAACATAAACATGTTCAAACAAATAATGAATCAACCATAGATAAGAAAAACGTAGAATACTCACATAAAAGTGAACCAACTGACGTTCACATAACCATTTAACAACAAAATTTCTCACAAAAAAATAAACCCAAGAGCTACTAGATGGACTACTAACCTTGACTTAACTGAAGAGGATGGAAGATGGACGAGAGCAAAGCATAGACGATGGATGTCGGACGGTAGAAGAGAGAAGATCGACAGTGAGGAAGAAGAAAATAAGGAAAAACGACATAGGGAAGAGGGAGGGGGATCTTTAGGTGGGTTTAAAATCAAACAACAACAGCATCAAACATTGAGGTAGAAGACCTAATGATGACATTTAATTTTTACCAACGGAATTTACTTTCCGTTGGTAATTTACTGAAGGACATTTATTTCGTCGATATACCCTTTGTCACCAATCATCGCCACCTATTTTTACAATAACCTTCACAATTCTGTAGCTATATTCCATCGGCAAAATTACGGGGATAATTTCCCTCCACCTTCATTTATGGATATTTTATCCATTGCAAAATACCATTTTTTGACAATTTTACTGATGGATAATCAAATTATGCCGCTAATTTACAATGGTAATTTTTTCATCAGTAATGTTCTACCAGTAAGTTATAATTTTCTTATAGTTAACAACAATAACTCAGTAAAAATCTTGCTAAACACGGGGTTTAGAGAGGTCTAGTATATGTAATCCTATCCCTAACTAATAAAGATGTTTTTGAATGTCTCACAAGAATATTTTCATATGGATAAAACTAACCCTTTTATATAACTAAATAAAAAGTTCTAATCAGTAACATATAAGAAGTAATTTATTCCAATTAAATGATGCCCATTTAACAAATGAAGGACAATTGAAACAAAAGAAGAAAAAAGCTCTGTAGGATTGAGACTTAATGTTTAGCATTACTTTATGAAGATTTAAAAAAGTAAGTAAAATTAAATTTTGTTTATTGCAAGTTTAAAAAGTGGAACTTTATATTTGAAATGGAATGTAATTACATATAATCGAAGCAAAATGATATAAGAAGGTTAGATTCTTGATGGGTAATATAATGAAGGCAAACGAAAACTAACTTTTATGGTTTATCATGTAGAAAAATATATACTTGCAATGACAATTATTAGGAATATTTGCTTTCAGTTGTAGATCATATTGACTTCAAGTTGTTTTTATGAGGTTATGTTCTATAGTCAATCGATTAGTTGTACTTCTGTGACAAAATAATTTAAAGATGTTATTTATCTTGTACATGTTTAGATGTATGTGATGAAATCCATGGGATAATTTTACATTGTAAATGAAATTATAATGAGATTATAATTATGAGATTGATATTGTATTTATGTATTATCCCTAAATTATTCCTAGTCATTGTTCTATTAAGACTAATTATTAATAAAATGTAAAAGTCTAGCACATGTTATGTTTTTCCTTATGAAGGAAGTAGTCGATCTTATAGGCTAAAGTATGGAAATAAACAAACGTGTGAGTGTTTGTTAGAGAATAAGTTCACTGAACAAACTCGATTTGAGAAATCTATTTGAAGCATTACTTATGTGTCTATTAAATTCTCATTATGATGATTGTATAAGTGATCCTTTGACTTAAGGTCTTCTACAAAGTTATCTTGTATAGCGATTGTTATGTTTTAATACTATTTATGACTTATTTAATCATGAGTTGTTCAGTTGATAGTCATTAAATGTATCATAAACTATAGAAAGGTAATTGAGTGATAAAGATATAATTCATTACCCTAAAGTAATTAGGGAGAATGTTCTGTTATGATCGATTCGTATTGATTTGAAAAATCCTTGGCCAAAGTAAAATGACATTTTGTAAATATTTTAAAAATGTCATTAATTGAATCAGTGGTTAATGGTAGAGAACTAATATGATTGGACTCAAAATAGAATAGACATTAATTTCATGCTCTATGCCTAATCGAAACATTATATGATGAAAGGATTGAGTCATATTAAAAAAATTATGTGCAGAAAGTGATCGGCTATTTGATGTGTGTAAGTTTTAATAAATTACCCTCAATAATCCATCAGTGCATGGTTCGTTAGCATAATACTTAAAGTTTTGATCCCACAAGGAGGAATAATGTAATCCTAAAATCTAAGGCAAGAAAACAATACAAAAAATTCAAATTTCACGAAACTAAAAACAAGAAATTAATTTAATCAATCAAATTAAAAATCGAATACAAGAATATTAAATTTTTAGCAGTGGCAACACACAGCTAAAAATCATCCTAAGGAAATTACCAATTGAGAGAAAGAAAATTTTACCTATCTTTAATGTTAACCTAACTGATTATGAATTACCGGATTGTTGGTTCTAGACGATCCTAGGGTTGATTACTCTCTCTCGAGTTATAACCATTAACCCTAAATCATAAACCCTAATCATATTATGGAAGTTGCAATCTCCCAATTAACAACCTATCCAAAACCCTAATTAGTCTAAAGTTCTCTAATAAACTATCGAAAACCTATGCAAGATCTCTCTTTACATATTTTACCGATTTGATTTAATTCTTATTATATTAAATCACCTAACTCTTGTTACCCAATTTAATTATTTTTCATTCGATTAACCCTTTTAGTTTATTATCGAATTACGCAATCGTAGAATTAAATCACAATTAATCCAATAAACATATAAAGAATCAAATTTCATTAATTCAAAAATAAAACTCCGAAGGTGAGTTTAAAACATCATCAATATTCGAAATCCTATCATCAACTATTTTTTTCAACTCCATACAACAACAAAACTGAAATTAAATAGGAAATACAATCTGAACGAGTGATGGGAGGCAGCGACATTAGGAAACTCCTAGTCCTAGAAGTACATCAAATCAACTTCTTCTCCTCTTCTCTCTTCCTTCTTCTCTTACTCTATCTCTCGATGAATTCTCTCTGGGGTTTCTCAAAAGTGGCTAATGCAAAAGCTCTTTTTCTTCCTCTTTTCTTATTTTTCAAATATCCTCTTACGTTTTGGGTAACCTTAGGATTTTTAAGGTCTGAAAGGTTCAAAAACCCTCAAAACTTGACGTTCTTGAGTATCCATGTGTTTGCCCTATGCAGGTCACGATGGTGACCTACATCTAAGCCTTTTGTCAGGATAGGCCACAATCATAGATCATTGTTTCGACCTAAATGTCTTCCAAAACTCCTCCGTTCTTTGATATTGACCCTGAAACACTAGTAAAAACATCAAGCTATATCAAAAATATAATATTTAAGCTCAAAAGCTTATATTAACCCATAAAAAACTTAAAATACAACTAATTAACAAACTAACACAATTCTAACCTAAACGCATACTAAATGATTAGATTAATATATAAACACATATCAAACTATGTCTTAAAACACGATGCAATTTACACTTATCAGAAAGGTTAGTCAAAACCACTTTAACAGTTCTAAATATTTGGGTGCTCATGCTGCATTACTATATGCCAATCTTGATCTATGATTATAAATTGTTTAATTGGAGAATCAATGATAAATTAAAAAGAGTTTTAATTTATCTAATTTTAATTATGAATTAGATTTAGAATTTATAATCATTGACAACATATTTGGGAACCTAATGGGTCTCACATAAAGAACAAGCTAAAGAAAACAAAGATATTTAAATTAAGTTGGACTTGATTGTAAAGTTTGAGAAACTTTATAATTAAATATGAGATATTTAATACATAAGGATCAATATGAGATATTGAATCTTATTTGGACATAATTGATATTTAATTATAATTATTTGTAATTCTAATTAAAGTTTAATTGAAATTAAAATTTTATTTCAATTAAATTACTAAAATTTTCAAAACTTAATATAAATAGGCTTAAGCGCTATTAGAGCTAGCACTTCTTACTTAACCCTCTCTGTAAGTATTGTAAAATTCTCTCAACTTGTTTTATGGATACTATTAGAGGTCGGACACTTGTTCAACTATGATGACTGAGATGGATTGGTTTTAGAAATTGTGGGATATGACAGAAAAATGATCAAACTTCAAAATAAGGTACAAACTAAGATTGTTGGACCCCGAACTATTCTTGAAAGTTAGAACTATTAAGTAAGAAATTGATGGCGATTAGTTATGATTAAAGAAAAGAAGAATTCTTGAATTTGAAGTGAAGTAGAAAAGATAGTTATGTTCTTGAAATGTTGGAAGTTATAAGTTGAAACTTGTTCATTGAGTACGCTTTAATGATTTAGCCATAACTTTTTCTCTAGCTATCCAAATGAAGTGATTCTTAATTTAGATTAAACTAGAGAGATGGGGCTACAAATTATCTAATGAAATTGAATTCTAATTCAGTACCGAAAATTTTAATTTTTGGATGGAATTTGAGCACAAAATATTGTTTCAGTATAAGAATAGTAAGGAAATGTTTGGGATATAAATTTCAAATTTTCGAACCAAATTGAATGATTTTTGTGTCATTAGAAACTTAAGACAATGAGTAACATTTTTCTAGAAGGAAGTATTATCAAATTCCTTCAATTTTTCCATGATCATTAGTTAAGGAGTTAGAAGTATAA
>JAOSBK010032397.1:0-11434 GCA_027568895.1 Erythroxylum shatona | reverse complement strand
GATTTCAAGCAGATCCTAGAGAATCTCATTATATTGTTGTTAAAAGAATATTGAGATACTTGGCAGGTTCTATTGATCTTTGTTTAATATATGAGAAAGGTAAAATTTTCAGGTTAATTGACTACTGTGGTGCTGATTATGCTGGAGATAGAATTGATAGAAAGTACAAGTGGAGGTTGTCACTTTCTTGGTCATAATCTATTTTATGGTCAACCAAGAGGCAAATTTCAATTACTCTATCTACTGCAGAATCTGAATACACGTCAGCTGTAAGTTGTTATTCACATACATTATAGATTAAGTATCAGTTTGAAAATTACTCTATACAGGAAGATCAAATTCTAATCTTCTGTGCCAACACAAATGCTATCAATCTATCAAAGAATCCAATACAACACTCGAGGGTAAAGCATATTAAAGTTAGACATCATTTTATACCAGACTATGTATAGAGAGGAATCATCAATCTACAATTTATTGAGACAAATCAACAATGGGAGAATTTCGTTGAATCTATCTTCACTAAACCTTTGTGTGAAGATAGATTCAAGGAAATTAGACGAAATTTAAATATGGTAATGCTGAATGACCTTGGTCTGACACGTTATGACCCAGACGATTCACACAAGAAGAAGATAAAAAGTCATAAGTTTTCAAGTAAATAATAACGGTAAGTTATGAATGGTAACTTTTCAAGAGTAGGTATAAAAAGGAAACCTTCTCAAGATTCTAAAATACCTTTTACTCTAGAATTTTCTTAAAATACTTTGAAACTGACTTATTTAGTGCTCTCAACCAAGACGATTCAATACTCTATTTTAAGCTTCAAGTTCATTTCATCTCATATTCTTACTTTTAGAGACTAACATTGCTACTTTGAGTGAAATAATATTATGTGTTTAGTTTTTATTTTGTACAGATTACAAATGGAGCAATCACTTATCTATGGGAGACACGTTGATTTCAAATCATTGAAGGAAAATCAGATGGACATTGAACTAGAGATTGAAGCAGTTGGCTGGAAAAACTTCTTCAAGGTTCGTGAAAAGGTCTATTTGAATGAGACATATGAGTTTTGGAAGAATGCAAAGTTGGTAGACGATACCTTAGTATCAATGGTAGATGGTTTTTCGGTTATCGTGATGCAAGATACTATCAAGAGAACCAGTGGGTGTCTTAGTATTGGAGTAAAGTTGTTTAACTATACAAAATGGATTACTCAAGGTTGTGTAGATAGAATGCATATTAATCGACAACTCTATGGAAGTAGTGATCCTGAAGTTAAGAAGGTAGCAACCCTTATTCCGAAGGCTAGGGTTCTACCTTCACTACTTCTTTATTGTGTTCGACCAAGATTAGGCTCGAAGGACAATGTGACAATGAATGATAAACACTGTCTATATCACCTACTGAATCACCAACCCATTAATCTTTCGTACTTGATTTTGAAGTACATGATGAAGTCAAATAGGATTCTAGCTCTTTATCATATGGAATGCTATTGACAAGGATTTTTAGAGAATCTGGAATCTTTCTCAACAGAGGTAACAGGGTAAAAATGGATGTGAAGAGTATTATTAATGCCAGAACTATTCACAAAATAAGGATAAAGTTTGATAATGAGACGGATATAGGTTCTACACCCAAAGCAAGGTCTAAGGGGGAGCTTATAATAAGACAGGGCAGAAGTGAACATGGTACGTCTGCAAGAAAAACAAAACCTCGATCAACAAGAAGAACATCTGTAGAAGAAAAAACTGAGAAATTGTCTGATGCACCAATAAAACCTAAGACGATTCTACAAAAAGAGGAAAGTCGAGTTCAACAATCATCACAACAAGTGTCATTGAAGAGAAAGGAGGAGACACTTCAATCAAAAAAATCCAAACAGTCAAGAACGTCACCAAGACTATTGGCCTTATGACAACAAGACCAGAAGAAGAGGAAATCTCTGATTCTTGATGGAGATTCTGAAAAGCAAGAGAAAAGACAGCAACCTACCAGATTAATTGTCTCTATTTTGCAAAGCCAATCAACAAAATCATCTGGAGAGACAGAAATTAAAAGGAAGTTGGTATTTGAGAGGAAGAAGCCTCAACAACAACTTTCCTCTAAACCAACAGAAGAACAAAAGAAGGTGAAGCCCAGTCAGAAGAAGGTTTCTTCATCTGATGTTCAACAGAAGGCATAAACAGTTGAACACCAATTGAAACCTTACAATCCTTCTCAACCAATCAACAAAAAGGATTTGAGAATGAAGATTATAGAATAAACAATAGCTGTTCAAAGTATAAGCTCAATTATTATCAGAGAACTTTCGAAAAAATCAGTCAAGGTACTAGTCAAATCGATTCTAATTAATGATCAGACAATTCATCTTCTAAGTCATGAAGAACGAAGATTATATGGTATTCTGCGAGACGAGAAGGTAGAACCATATCCATTGAAGATTTCAAAGGATCGGTATACAATCTATCCGATTACGAGTAGAACATTAATAAAAATTGTGCCAGACATACAACCAAGATGCTCAACCCTTGTGAGAAAGAAAGAAAAAGGGAAAAAGATGTTTCCTGAGGGAAATAAAAATGATCTTACAAAAGAGGAGATTCAAGTAGCTGTGAAGAACATAGATAATGCATGCAATGCAGCTCAACCTAGAGGTATCTATGTTTCACACCACATTTCAAAAGCATTAGGAAGTAAATTTGGAGTTTCAAACACCGATGAAAACTTCATGGTAGTTGGCAAAATGAAGGGAGGACAATACAGAAGTATCATGGTTAAAAGTATTAATTTCAACTTAGAAACCTTTGTGCATTTGGTCATACATTTTAGACCTTTAGGTTTCATACCTTCAGTCAAAGATGTGTTACACCTTCTTAGGCAACCAATTCTAAAACTATGTAGACCTGATGATCTTGATCTCCTAGAAGGAAAACAACTCTTCAATCTACCCTCTATCAAAATTGTAGAGTTAGACATTTTACGTTCAGAACCATCTACTATGGAAAACCTTCATCCACTTAGTGAAATACAACAAGATCCTATTGATAATCCACAGTTCTTGAAGCATTTCATAAATTGGATAGAAGCAAGTCATAGTTAGAACGAAGTTCAGGAAGCATGAGCAAAAGAAATTGAGGAAGTTCATACTAAGGTTGAAGAACTCGCTGACTCAATGGGTGATCTTCATGAGGAAGTAGCACTACTACGGGTTACTATTGAAGAAGACCTCAAGATGATCTGTACTGACATGCAACGTATGTTTTCTGAAGTTCTAAAGCATCTACGATGAGCAATCTTTTTGATTAATAACAAATAAGGGGAGAAGGAGTAACAGAGGAGAACGAGAAGAGAAGAAAGAAAATAGATAGAAAGCATTCTATATATCTTTTATGCAATTCTTTTCTCATGTTTTTGCTTTATTATTCGTCTATAAATATCATTTTATCTTCTAAATTTATGATTATTTGTTATCATCAAAAAGGGGGAGATTGTTAAGTCAAGAGGACTTCACTTCTATTAATTTTGATGACAATCAAATAATAATAATCTTAGAAATGTATAAACTTTTTTGATAAGTTTGTTAAGTTTGTAGAAAAATTTAAATAACATTTAGTCAACTCATAAGGTGCGCCCAGTCAACACCAGATGATATATCAACACCAGACGAAGCGCAACAATAAACAAAATGCAACACTAGACAAAGCACAACAACAGATGAAGCGCAACACTAGACGAAGCGTAACAACAGACCAAGCAAAATAATAGACGAAGTAGAATAACAGACGAAATGTAGTAACAGAAGAAACATTATTATAGACGATACAAAAGGAAGATATTCTAGAACATTAGTTAGTTAGTTAGTTGGAATTTGTTACAGGACTCAACTAATAACTGTTTCTAGAAGATTCAAGAAGTAGTTTTCAAGAAGACAGATGGAGAATTAGGCTATAAATATTAGTTCTAGCGAAAGACTAAGATAACACTGAATCTTTTTACAACAACAAAAATTATGTATTCAAAGTGCGAAAGAAGTAAGCGAATACATCTGTATCGTGAAAGCTCAAAAATACTTTACTTAGAGAGATAAAGGAAGGCTAGAGCTTAGAGAGGCTAATACAGCAGATAAAGAATACTTTGTGAGAGAGGCCTGAAGAGGTTCTACGAGTAGAAAGAATAGTTGTGAAGTTGAAGAGTATAGTGAAATCTCATACCAAACTCTAAGGACTGGACGTAGCCCAAGGTTTGGGATGAACCAATATAAAATCACAGTGTCTATTCTCTAACCCTTATCCTTTAATTTTCTTTTTATTAGACGAGTAGATAATATTACTTGCAATTGCATTGCTTATCAATTTTAGTAAAGTGTTTTAGTAATCATTTGAATTTTTGTAAAGAAATTCAAGAAGTCTCAAAAGATTAATTTTTTCGAAAAGATTACATAATTCAACCCCCCTTCTTATGTAGTTTACATCTCATATCGAATTTCTTTATTAACAAGTGATTTACTTTAGCCTCCACTCATTCTCCAAAATACAACCCCCACTTCAGCCCCACTTCTATGCCACAACAACCTTCATTTACTGAAAAGACATCAGCCTCTAACAACAGCTGCCCCCACTTGGATACACCCTCTACTCACAGAAGCACAACACTGCACCTCAATAATAGAAAAGTAGCCTCACTCTATTAAAAAATGACATAGTCTTGACCTAGAGCATGCTGATTTTTGTAGTTGTTTGGAGCCTTTTTCTTCATTTATATTTAATTCCTTCATGATTTATCTAGGATTTATGCTTGTGGATTGCTTAGCATGATGATTTGTGGCTAGAACTTCAATTTCTATTAGGGATTTGATATTTTTGTGATGCTTTAAAATTGAACATTGCTGGAATTCATGACTAAATATTCACATACTTGTTGACTTTCCTTTGGTTTAATTATTCTTACTTTGTATTATTGGAAGTTTTCTTGGTATAAATACACCTTTGGGAAAAGGTCAGTTTTTGTTAGAAGATTGAAGGAAATTTCAGCCAGGATTTTCTTATGAGTTGCGAGACCCAAGCAACCTGGGAGGTGAAAATTGAAGGTTTAAGGGTGGAACTTAATAAACTCTAGGAAAAACTTAAGTAAAGGATTACTAAGTGCTGTCTAGAGTGGATGGATTAATTCACCTTTGGGAGAAGGGGATTAATTACTCTTAAAATTCACTCACAAGGTTAGGATTTTTTATTTGTGGAGGATAGCTAATTCAATATTAAGATAGGCAAAAAATTCATTCCCTAAGAGAAAGTCATTCACCATTACTGTTAATACTTTTAATTAGTCAGTTATTGCACTCTTTTCTTAATTAGTTTTTGCATAGATTTGTCACATTTTTAGTTATTTTGGTTGCATTAAATTAGGTAGTTGCTTAGAAATTCCTGTAGATTTTTAATTATTCTTTACATTGCTTTTAATTTCCCAAAATTTTACCCAACCCGATTTCAAACACTGTTAGCTAGCGTAAAATTGAACTTTCTCATAATCCCTGTGGACACGACTCGGTTATTACCGATTTATTACTCACTTCACAAACCATACACTTGCAATTCCTGAACAAGTTTTTGGCTCCATTGTTAGGGATTAGGTTTTGAATTTTTGCTTCTATAGCTAGTTTGATATTTACTTGTTGGTTCTCTTTTTATCCCTATAGTAACTTATTTGTTTCTTTTCTCTCTTTGCATTTTCGTTTTTTTGCGCAGCTTGTGTGTAAGAGGTTGTATGCACCAAACCACTAGAGGGCAAGAAAGACATTTTGATCCAGAGTTGGAAAGAACAATAAAGTCAATTTTTTGGTAAAAAAATGGAAAATCAAGCAAAAGAGCTTCAGAGAGTTCAAAGAGAGAGAGATGAAATAGTTCAGAGCTTAGCTCAGTTAGAGGCCAAACTTGGTGCAGCTAATTTGAATGGAGGAAATGGAAGAGGAGATAATTGGAATGAACAGGAATAAGTACAACAATGTCCTATCCGGGAATATTTCCAGCCTATAGTGGTAAACAATTGTCACGGTATCCAAACACCTAATGTTCATGCTCAGAATTTTTATATTTTGCCAGGACTCATCAATTTGGTTCAAATCAGTTTGGAGGGGCACCAATAGAGGATCCAAATGCTCATCTTGTAAGATTTCAGGAATTATGTGACACTATCAAGACTGAAGAGGCAACGCAAGATGACATTAGGCTCATTTTTTTTCCCATTTTCTCTTTGGGACTAAGTAAAGAATTGACTTCACTCAATTTATGTTAATAGAATGCGAACTTGGCAGGAGGCAGCACAGTAATTCTTGATTAAAATTTTCCCTCTTAGTAAAGCTGCAAAGTTAAGAGCTGAGATTAGTAAATTTAGATAGCATAACTTGGAACCATTGCATGAAGCTTGTGAGAGGTATAAAGACCTTTTGAGAAAGTGTCCAAATCACAGATATCAAGAGTGGGTAAAAGTGGAAATGTTCTACAATGGGTTGAATGGACAAACTAGAATCATTGTGGATGCAATAGCAGGTGGTACTCTGATGAGAAAAACATCTCAAGAAGCATATGCATTGCTAGAAGATATGCTTCAAACAACTACCAGTGGCCCTCCGAGAGAACTAATGGAAAGAGAGAAATTTTAAAAGTGGACCAAGTGACTCAGTTATCTACTCAATTAGTAGCCCTATCCAATCAATTTTCTAAATTCATGTTAAAGAAAAGACAAAATGAGCAAGTGGCAGCTACTAGTCAATCATTCTACACCAATGATGAGGGGGTGGAATAAGCCTAGTTTGTTAACCAAAGGAACTTGGGGTTTTAGTCACAACCAATGGGGAATCAATATGGTCAAGGCTACAACATCAAGAAGCAATATAACTATGGTATTCAAGGTACATGCCTCACCCACTTGGATATGGACTACCATCATTTCCATAAGAATGAGAAGGAGAAGGATGAGCTAAAGATGTAAGTAACCAATATTGGGACTTCAATGAAGGGTTTGGAAGTTCAATTGGGACAACTTGCAAATGCTCTTGGTAATTTGACTCAAAGGACATTTCCAAGTAATACTGAAACTAACCTGAGAGAGCAATGCAAGGCCATCACTTTTCAAAGTGGAAAAGAATTGGAAGAAGTGAAACCTAAAGAACAGAGCTCCACTCAATCCAACCAGAATGAAGGAAAGAATACTTGTGAAGAAGCAAGTGCATCTACACAAGTTGAGAAGGAAGGTAACTTAGAGAAGAAACCAGATGGGGAACTATAAACAAAAATCATCCCCAAGCTGCCATATCCTCAAAGATTTCAATGGAAGAAAATCAATGATCAATCTGCAAAATTCCTTGAACTCTTTAAGAAACTTGATATCAACATTCCTTTGATTGAAGCTATTGAGCAAGTACTGAATTATGCAAAAGTCATCATAGACATTATTACCAAAAAGAGGAGATTTGGAGACTATGAGACAATATTGATGACTGAGGTGTGTAGCGCAGTCTTGCAAAGAAGGTTGCCACAGAAATTGAAAGATCTGGGAAGCTTCATAATTTTGTGTGAGATTGACAACACATATTTTGGTAAAGTGCTTTGTGCTTTGGGCGTAAGCATAAATCTCATGCCTTTTTCCATCTTCCAAAAGCTGGGATTAGGATAAGTCAAGCCATCGACAATTTGCCTCCAACTAATTGGCCTTTCCTTCATCTATCCTCGAGGTATTGTAAAAGATGTTCTTGTTCGTGTAGAAAAATTTATTCTCCCTACAGATTTTTTGATACTCGATATGGAAGAAGATAAGGAGGTTAGATCAGTTGGACGACCATTCTTGGCTACCGAAAGCATAGTGGTTGAAGTGTAACAAGCAGAACTAACATTGTACGTAAATGGCGAGAAGGTGAGGTTCAACATATATGGATTACTCAAACATCCAAGTGATACACCGACTTGCAATAGAGTGGATGTCATATCATCTTGTGTGGTCACATCTTTTCCTTCCCTTATATCTAAAGACCCATTATTGACATGTTTACAAGGTATGTTTAGAAAAGATGCTATGGATGATGATGACGCTTGTTTATGATGGTATTGGATTCTTTTAAATGCTTGAAAAATTTTGATCAAACTGAGCCTCTGTTTTGTGTAACTAATGCTGATGTTGTTAGTGATGTGAAAGATGTGCACCCTTTGATTGATTTGAAAGGAACTGCACCCTTTAATTGATTTGAAACCCTTGCCTAAAAATCTGAAATATGCATTCTTTGGTGCTAGTCAAACTTTTCCTGTCATTATTTCATCCTCATTGACTCCTTTAGAAGAAGAAAAATTGCTTAAGGTGTTAAGGGAGTTAAAAATACATTTGGTTAGTCAATTTCAGACATTAAAAGAATTAGTCCTTCTATTGTAATGCATAAAATTATTATGGAGGAGTCATTCACCCCTAGCATTAAACCCCAAAGAAGATTGAACCCAGTAATGAAGGAAGTGGTTAGGAATGAAATTCAAAAGTGGCTTAAAGCTGTAGTCATTTACCCAATTTCTGATACTTTATGGGTTAGTCCTACTCAGGTTGTTCCTAAAAGAGGTAGATTCGCTGTAGTAATAATAATGAGACTATTTCCACTAGGACAATCACTAAATGGAGGGTTTGTATGGATTATAGGAAGTTGAACAAAGCCACTAGGAAGGACCATTTTTCTTTTCCATTCATAGATCAAATGTTAGGCAGACTTATTGGACATGCATTTTACTATTTTTTAGATGGGTACTCGGGATATAACCAAATATTCATAGTACTTGAAGATCAAGAAAAGACCCTATTCACCTGTCCTTTTGGCACATTTTCATTTAGGTGCATGTCGTTTGGTCTTTACAATGCTCTTGCTACATTTCAGCGTTACATGATGGCTATCTTTTCTGATATGGTTGAGAATATCATGGAAGTCTTTATGGATGATTTTTCTGTTTTTGGTGATTCATTTGATAAGTGTTTACATAATCTATCTCTAGCATTAAAAAGATGTTAGGATACCAACTTGGTGCTCAATTGGGAGAAATGTCATTTTATAGAGAGGGTAGGAATTGTGTTGGGTCACAAAGTGTTTAGCCATGGCATTGAAGTGGACTGAGCCAAAGCAACAACTATTGAAAAGCTTCCTCCATCGAAAAATGTAAAGGGTATCCATAGTTTCCTTGGACATGCAGAGTTTTACCGAAGATTCATCAAAAACTTCTCTAAGATCACAAAACCCCTTTACAATCTCTTGGAGAAGTATGTGAAATTTGAGTTCAATGAGAAATGCTTGCAAGTTTTTAAGTTGATCAAGAAAATTTTGATTTCAACTCCTAGGATGATCACACTGATTGGCAACAACTATTTGAAATTATATGTGATGCTAGTTACTTCATAGTGGGAGCAGCTTTAGGCTAAGGGCTAGAGAATGTGTTCAGGGTTATCTACTACTCTAGCCATACTTTGGATAATGTCCAACAAAATTACACTACTATAGAGAAGGAAATATTAGTGGTTGTGTTTGCTTTGGATAAGTTTCAGTCGTATATCATTGGGTCCAAGGTTGTAGTTTTCACAGATCATACGACAATCTGATATTTATTTGCAAAGAAAGATGCCAAGCCGCAATTCGTTCTATGGGTGTTGCTTTTACAAGAGTTTGATGTGGAGATCAAAGAAAAAAAGGGACAAAAAATGTAGTTGCTGACCATTTATCTCGATTAGAGCTTGAGGAAACAAAGCCATCAATACCTATCTAAGAGACTTTCACAGATGATCAATTATTCATAGTCAATGAAAAGCTTCCATGGTTTGTCGATGTGGTGAATTATTTAGTGACAGGTTGGATTACTCCGTATTTAAATCAATCCCAAAAAAAAGTTCCTATTTGATGTGAAAAGTTATCTATGGGATGATCCTTTACTGTTCAAGAGAGGCCCCAATCAAATGATTTGAAGATGTATCTCGAAAGATGAAGTCCTGGCAATTTTGGATCACTATCATTCATCACGATATAGGGTTCAAGTTAGCCAAATAAGAACAGCAGCAAAAGTTCTCCAATCTGATTTCTATTGGCCTATGCTTCATAAAGATAGCTATGCTTTCACTAATACATATGATCGATGTCAACAAATGAGTAATATCTCACGATGACATGAGCTTCCTTTGACTAACATTTTTAAGGTAGAAATCTTCGATTTGTGGGGTATCAACTTCAAAGGACCATTCCCCAAATATTATGGACAATCCTATATCCTTTTAGCAGTGGACTATATATCAAAATGGGTTGAAGCCATAGCTTCACTAACAAATGATGCCAAGGTTGTTCTCAGATTTCTTAAGAAAATTTTTTCACAAGATTCGACACTCTAAGGGCCATTATTAGTGATGAAGGTACCTACTTTTGCAACAAGCTTCTGGGTAATCTGTTAACCAAAAATGGAGTTCGACGTAAGGTTGCTTGACCCTACCACCCATAGTCAAATGGCCAAGCTGAAATATCAAATCAAGAGATCAAGGACATTATTGAGAAGACAGTAAACCTAATCAGAAAGATTGGGCTCTCAAGCTTGATGATGCCCTTTGGGCATATAGGATGACTTTCAAGACTCCAATTGGCATGTCTCCATATCATTTGTTTTTTAGAAAAGCTTGTCATCTTCTCGTGGAGTTGGAACATAAGGCTTATTGGGAAGTTAGGAAGTTAAATCTTGATTAGTTTTCTTAAGTTATGTGAATTGGAAGAATTTTGAAATGAAGCATATGAGAACTCCAAAATTTACAAGGAGAAAACTAAGAAATGGCATAACCAACACATTATGAGGAAAGAATTTGCCCAAGGAGAGAAAGTTCTGCTTTTCAATTCATTGAACCTTTTTCCAAGTAAATTGCGATCTAGATGGTCGAGGCCCTTTGTTATAAAAATTTTTACCTCATATGGAACAACTGAAGTTGAGGAAAGAGATGGAAGAACATTCAAAGTGAATGGGCAAATATTGAAGCATTATTATGGTCAAGAGTTGAGAAACATTGCAAGTATTTCACTTAAGGACCTGTGATCAAATGGCTACGTCGAGTTATTGATGTTAAACATAGAACCTTTTGGGAGGCACCCCAATCTTATCCTTTCATTTTAGTTCTTTGTTGTTTCGTTTTCTTTTTATTGCTTTCATTTTAGTACCTTATTTGCTTTTCTTGATCTATTTTTTTTAGGAATGCAAGAATGGAGCTATGAATTCTGATTTCAAGTTTCTGAGCCTTCTTTAATCTAGGGATCCTTATGTTCTCATTTTGTTGGACCCCGATCTTTTAGTGAAATTTTGAAATAGTAAATGAAATTGAATGAGTGTTTTTGTATATGTATTATGTTATAGATGAAATTGTGCTTTAAGAAAATTAATGAGAA
>JAOSBK010032396.1:0-11435 GCA_027568895.1 Erythroxylum shatona | reverse complement strand
AATCATCATCATAAGGCTTAAGTTTGGATTTGTGTGTGAATAAAGGAGGAGCAAGCAAGTAACAAGGGAGAGCTTTTTGTATGGTGGATGGAGAACCAACGAAAGAAGAAGAAGAAAGCACCTACGGATGAGAAGGAAGAAAGCACTTAAAATCACCTTTTCACTCTTTCTCAATTTGAAGTGTCGTGGAAGCTCTTCCAACATTAGGTTAATTATATAACCATTAAGTCTAAGACACACCTAGGCAAGTGACATGTGTCACTTGCCACTTGTCTTGTTTTAAAGCCCTCTTTTATTTCATTTCCAATAACAATTCAATTTCTAGTCCAATTTTGTCCCAAAATTCCAATGACTGAAAGTAATAAAACCTAAAATCATGCATCTAATTTTCCAGTACCATTGGTCAGTCTTTTCCAGTACCGAAAATCCAATCAGTCCGCTACTTGGCAATTTTTCCAGTCCGAAAATTTTTTCCCAAAAATTCCAGAAAAATTTCTAAAAGTCTCCAAAAATGTAAAACACACAAAAATCATTCCAATTAAATTTTCAAGCACAAAAATCACATTTTTCACAAAAATCACATTTATAGACACATATGTTGGGAAATGTCATAAATGCATGTACAGTTATGTGCATGTACAAAAATGATAATTCATGTATATATGGAGGCCATATTATGCATTATCATGCCGAGATAAGTTTCCACACTCATAACCCATTCCAAAATTACTATTTTACCCTTCCCATCGGTGATAGGATGTTACAAGGTGTGTACAAGGAAGATCTATTTTTCAAATTGACCTTGATTGCTTATTTCACCTTCTCCATAACATCATAAAAATAACTCATTGTTACCTTCTCATCATTATCAACCAAACGAAGTATCCTCACTAAAGGCGCACAAACTCGAATGACAAATTAACTTTGGGACCAAAATTAGTATCTTCAAGTATAATTCTAAAAACCTCCAATATAACATTAGATGTAGCATTCGGAGATGTAACTCACTTATCACTTTTAAATATTTATCTCAACTCTTTCTTCATAAAAATAAAACACTGAAGTAATAAGAAATTAGTTAAAAATTTTGTAATAGTAGGTTGACACAAGTTTCTACCATTATGAAATCCTTTCTCATCAAATTTAGGACCCGTACACAATTGAAGATGAACCTGGTCAGTTTTTCTGTACAATCTCATCAATAATAGAAAAATATCTTGCATCTTCCATATTTTCCAACATCAGGTCAATGCAATGTTCAGTATAAAGGAGTCCAATAAAAAAATTATATCTTCTTTGTAATCTTCTTCTAGCTGCTTTATAAGTAGAATCATTGTCAGTATAAACTAAATAATATTTTCTAGCCCAACTTCATCAAATATCTTAAATAGAGTACCAACATTCCTAACAAGGTTATATCCATAAATAAACTTCAAAAACATTGTCCCATTTGTAGAATAAACCAAAAAATTAATATTATGTTCTTTCCTTTCATTTATCCAACCATCACACATGATTGAACTTCTAAAAGTATCCTATGTCACTCTTCTTTTGTCCAAATAACTTTTTATTTTATAAATAGAGCTACTTAAAAGTTCACCTTTGTAATCATCAATTAAAGTAGCTTTATATCCTAGACCGTAAGAGATGATAACATCTACCGTAGTCTAATAATAATTGAGTAGTATTGAAAGTTATGCCTGAATCATACCACCAACTAGCCATTATCATATCCACATTATGAGTCACTTCTTTATATTGTAAGGCATTGAGAATTGAAAGTTGAGCTCTAAGAATTATTAGTGGTGCAAAAAAAAAAAAAAAACACATGCCTTCTTCTTTTCCTATCATTAGGTGTAACATTCTTTTCTTGTTTAGTAGGAAAACTACCACCTTCAACATTCTCACTATCATCCTAGCCACCAACAAAAGAACTTCCACTACCAATTTTGTAATTCAATCTTTGCTTTTTATCTTTCTTATAATGATAATCTTCAAGTAAAGTCTTCATTTGTCATTTCACATCATGACTCATTTTTTATAAGGCTCCACATCACCTTTAATCTCAGCTAAATGCTTTTTTAATTTGGTGATTCCTCTATATTTCAAATGCGTGTTACAAAACAAACAAAAAGAATGGTTCTTCATTCTAGAAAATAATTTAGCATGAGCCCAAGTTGGATCATTAAACCTTGCTGAAGTGGTTGAATAGGAGTACTTGAACTTTCTTCTATTTATTTGTAAAATAAATGAAGAAATACATCAAAACTAACTTAATAACTTCATATCAAAATAAAAATTGTATAAAAAAAATTATGAAGAAATAGATCAATAATAGTTTCTCAATAACTCATGTTCCTTTCTAAACCCAAATTACAAATATATATATTGATTGCTACACTTTTACAACTATAAATCTTTTTGTCTGATTACATAATTCAATTATAAAATCACAACTATAAATTATTTTGTGTAATTATATAATTTAAAAATAAATTCACAAATAGAACCTATTTTGTATGATATTATATAATTCAATCATAAACTCATAGGTCATAACTATAACTGATTTTGTGTTATTACATAATTCAACTATAAACTCAAATCTATAATTCAATTTGTGTAATCTCATAATTCATCCATAAAATAACAAATATAACTCATTTGTTCGATTGCATAATTTAAACATAAACTCACAAGTCACAATTATGATTTATTTTTGCATGATTATATGATTCAACCATAAACTATAAATTATAACTTATTATGTAAGATTATTGACTAATGATTAAATAATCCAATCATAGTTAGAAAAACTCAACCATAATTCCATTTGTATAATTACTAATCATATAATTCAACCATAAATTAAATAATCCTTTAATGATTACAAAATTCAATTTATAACATATATCCCAATTTATAATAAAGACTAAACTTTAATTCAAATTTCATTGTATCTCAATCTTAAATTTTAGACAAGAACAACTTTAAATTCATAATCCAATTCTAAATTTTAGACAACAAATGAGTAATCTCAAGTTCAAATTCATAATCCAATTCAAAATTCTAGATCCCAATCATCACTAAAAGTAAAAAAAAACCGATTCTAATTTCCAGGTGAACACCATGATAATTTTTATGAATGTAATAAATTCAAACTTTTATTGCACTATTCCACAATCACAAATTCACAATTCATAAGTCACAAGTCACAAGTCACAATTCAAAAATCACAAATCACAAATCACAATTTACAATCCATCTATGATAAATGATACTCCCCATTCACAAGTCCACAGGCCTACAACTTTAGCAATCACCCACCCACCCACCCACCCACCCACCCACACACACACAAAATACAATCTTGGCTTAAGCTCACAAGTGACAAGTCATAACACTGTAATTTTAGATTACAACATAACACAATAGGGTGATGACTGGTGGCGATTGGCGATAATGACACGACTAGCAAGTGGCTGTTGATTGGTGTAACACTAGGACTAATGAATGGTGATGGCTAGTGAGACTGGCGACTGGCAAAGCAGAGAAGCAGGCAAGCTATGACATGGGGGGTATGGTCGAATAGGTCTGGGAAACAATTTGTTAGGTTTTCTTTTTTTGCATTTCAATCCTCCAATTTTTTTTACAGTATCTAGTATTTGACTGATATTTCAAATATTGACTCATATAAAATGCTACAATTTTGTATTATTTTTGCCTACCGACTGACATAATACAAAATTCAAAAGATTGGTGAGGAGATAACTCAATAGTTGGTGATGGCGATAAGTGGCGATAAGCTAAAGAGTGGCTAAGTGGTGGTGACAACAAATTGAAGTGACAAAACAGATGATATATGAGATGATAGAGGAGGATACAAAGTGGGTGAAATTAAGAGAGGAGAGGAGACACAATAAAGTTATCACATTTTCTTAATTTGGTACTTATAATTTTTAAAATTAGAGTCTTTATTGAAAAATATTGATATTTTGTGTACTAATTGATACTAGTTGATACAAATCAAAATAGTCAGTATCAACCATTATATTTTTTTGGTATGATATCTTAAATTTGAATACCATTTTTTTTACTAGTATGACATGCACTTACAACTGATAGTAGGTTGAACCGAGCTCGGGTTAGGTCAAAATTTGTTAATTAGGCTCAAACTTAGTTTAAGACCTAATTGGGTCTAGGATACGCGGTTCAGGCTAGGCCTTTTCTACTTAAAAATTTAAATAATCTTTAACAAAAATTTCATCAAAATTTCTAATAATTAAAACTTAGGAAAATTTGTAGTATGAACATTAGTTATTTTTAAATAATTTTTTGATAATATGAACACTATAACTAATTATTTTAGTAATATTAATGAACTTCTTCATATAAATTTCAAATATTTAATAAAAATGCACCATATCAATTAATAAACATATTTGTTAACAAAAGGGTTGCTTAAAATTTTTATAACATACTTTATCATCTTAAATTTTATTTTATAAAAAATTTAATATGTATCATTTTATATTAAAAAGTGTTTTGTTTTTCATTAATTTTTCTATCAAAGTATAATATTATAGGCCTTAAGTTCAAATTTTAAATATAGTCTTAAATGTTCTAAATTACTTATTTTTGTTAAATTATCTCAATTCTGATAAATAATCCATATTTATATCATTTTTATTAAATTAATATTGTTAAGTTCAATGTCTTACTTTTGACCAAAAAATAATTAAATCTATTTGCTTGATTTTTAAAATTAATTTCCCTTTAAACTATTATCTCTCTCTTTTTTTTTTTTACCAATCAGTATTCTCTTATCTAAGTCTATCAATAAAATGGTACTTGATCCATTCAAAACATGAAAGGGTAATATTAATTCAAAAGCCTGCCTTTGCAATAAGTATCATGGGACTATTATAAAATTCATTTTATTTTTAAAAAAAGTATCATAGGTCTATTACCATCCAAACAAAAAAGATGCAAAAAGTAAAAAAAAAGGAATTATCAATTATAGTTGGAGAGTGGAGATAAATTTGAGCTAACAGGCATAGACAATACTATATAGTTCTCTTTGTTAACTAGCACAAAACCACATATGTAAAGGTTTATATCTTCAATTGTAAAAAACCAAAGCAATAAAACAAAAAAATAGTAAATCGTGAAGTAAAGTTAAATAAAACAAACCCATAGTAGAGGAAAAAAGCTAGTTAATCAATATAATTAGGATCTTCAATAATTCACACCACTTCATTTATACGTAAAAACATTATTATGTAAATTATACCCAATTATGCAACAATTGTATGAAATATATATTCAACACATGATAATCAACAATTAAATATACCTTCATCTTAAATATTTGTTTAAAGAAATTTTTCAGTTGGAAGACTGGCCTTCGTACTTGTATCAACATAAAAAAGATAATATAATATATAATTGTTAAAATTATTAAGGTAAACAAAACTAATATATAATAGAAAATAGAGTTTACCTTGAATATCTTCATCATCTAACTAACTTTAGTTACACATAAGAGGTTCCGTCATATTACGATGAAGTAGAGCATAATAAGGATTAAATATCTAATCGCTAATATTAAAAGCAAACTCCAAAGCAACAATAGGTAGTGGAATTGCTAAAAGGTTTTGTGCAATTGCTTGTATGATTGAAAAAGCACTTCCATATGTCTTCCAACATAGCAATCTATCGAACTCTATATTTTTAACTTCAGTTACAACACATGCCTCCAAATAGTTATCCAACTCCATCCTACTATAATAAGTTATAGCTTTTTCCTTTAATAAATTGTTTAAATTTGAGATTCACACTATTTTTATGAAATTGAAACTAAAGCTAAAGTTGAATTACTAAAATCTTAATTTTTTCAGTCTTAGTTTATAATCATTAAACAAGTTATACCAAAATTATTTAATGATATCACCATATAACTTTAGATAATAAAATAGACCCTCTCTATTTATATCTTAGGTTTCAAAACAGCAATATGCTCTATCGAGAACTAGGTCACTTTATTGGAATCAAATATTTAACTAGATAAAGCTCTTTTGATGTTGCACATATTGCTGAAGCAAATATGCAAAGATGGGTATTTTGTTTATGATAACAACTTAGTAGCATTATAAAATATTTCTAATTTCGCCCAAAGTGCTTTAACCAATTCCCATTGCTTTTTTGTTGGTAGGCAAGTATACTAAGAACCTCTTTGTCTCAACCTATTGAAGACCTTAACATACTTGGTTACTAACTCAACATCTTTAATGTTGAATTCCATCTTGTAGGACAATCAAAAACCAACTTCTTCATGCACAAAATGGGTAATTGTCGTGTAGTTTCTTTAAGCTTTTTTACCTTTTTAGGTGTTGCACTCTAATACACTAAAGTTTTTTGGATATCTCTATCACTTCCTTTATCACCTTCAACCCATCCTTTATAACCAAATTCATGATATGAGCAAAACAATATATATGGAATAATCTCCTACTAATCAACAAGCTCCCAACCTATAACTTATTCTTCAACTTTTTTGTAATCATTGTATCATTTGTGCTACAATTATAAAGAGTTATGTTTGAGAGCTTGGTTTCGATGTTCTAATCTATTAAGTAATCTACTACTATAGTTGTTAACCTTTCACTTGTATGCTAACACTACACATGAGTAAACACACTGTTTAAAAGTATAAACAAATAACAATTATAATATAATCAATCAATAAATGATAACAATATTAAATAATATAATTTACCTTAGTAGTCAAATGTGTAGAGTCTAGTTGTTTTTAATGTAGTGTGTCATTAACATTATATAACCCTTCTTTTGGTTGCCAACTATCTACATGTTTAATCTAATATCTATCCATCATTGAATACTAGAAAATTCTTTAATATTTCTTTCTTTTGACAGTCATATATCTTAAAATTTTCTTTCCTCACAATATTTTATGTAGGGATCTTGAAGGTGAGTTGGAGTGAGGTGAGTAATATCCTAAAATTTTTGCTATTGATAATAAAGAGTGATTGTTCATCATCAACGATCATCGTAGCTATCAAAAACTTTAATTTGTTACTGTCATAACTTGTGGAGGTCATTTCATTCTTCCTTCTCATTAGGTTAGGGATAAAAAATGTTTAACCTCTTAATAAGATCTTATTTTTGTTACATAACTTTATATATCTCTTTAAGTGAGAGGTTCTACCTTTAGAACTCCCGACCAACATCTTGTGACAATACTTACATTTAGCCTTTTCTACTTTGTCCCTTGATTTAGTATCATTGAAGTGATTCTAAACATCACTTCTTAATGAACTTGTTCCTTCAACATGAATTGTGTCTTCATTTAGTACCGGATTAGACCTCTTTACTAGTATATTATCTGAACCAGATTAGAATTCTTCATTAAAGGAATTTCATGATCCCTCTAAAATAATCAACATATATGACCATATAAGTTTACATATTCTCTTATAGAAAAGAAGAAGATTTAATGAAAAAAATAAATCTAACACTATAAAAAATGAAAATGAAACAAATGCAATCTTGAAATTATTATATCCTTAGGTTATTCTTCAAGATCCTTAAAATATGTTTAAACATCATTACTCATGAAAAATATATGATCGTATATGCAAATTGTTTAATTTGAAATATAATAGAATAGTACTTCTTGTTTATTAAAGTATATCAACAGTAGAGAAGTTTAGGTCATTATATGTCTTCAGACATAATGTTTGTTAATGACAATATTAGTTGCTACTCTCTATAAATTTTAGTCTTTCATTACTAATTACACGTTCTTGATTTCCAAACATTTTAGTGTTAAGTGTTTCCAACCTATATCAAATATTTCATGATGATATATGTGCTTTTATGAAAAGTATTGTGGCATAGTTTGACTAATTAACACCCCCAATTCCAACTCCTTATTGATCATCAAAACTTCTACCTTCTTTTTGGCAATGTCAAAACTTGTACTTTAATGAAGGAGATGACTATTAACCATTCCATGAAGTTCTAATCCTATAAAAATTGAAAGACCTTTAAAATATAATGCCCAAGTTTTGACAAAAACTCAACTTCCTTCAATCCAATAATTAGTTTAAAAGGCCTTGCTTAAAAGAAATTGTGACTCTCGATGTCTGAAGAAGTCAAATTTAACATTTTACAGTCCAATACTTTGTTGAACGAAGATACTGTATTATACTCTTATATTCATCCAAAGGTCAAGATAGACATTATAGACAGATAAACAAGAGCTTGAATAGACACATCAAAATCCTATCTTTATTCTTAGAAAATAGTTAAAAATGGACAATTAGGAATAAATGAGAGTTAAAGAATAAATAATCAACTTTTAAATGGAAATTTGGAAATGAATAACAAAACCACTTAGTAATTAACCTAACACATGGTTTATAATCTGAATCAAGGAATATGTTCATATTTGTATTCAAATTCCACCACCCACTATTTGTATTTATATTCCACCATCCACTATCCTATAAACTTTGATTAGTACTATTGAATCTACATAAAGACACGTAAACGTGCCTATTACACCGATAAACTTTTATATATGGCAAGGGAGCATAACTGAGGCAGGCACCAAACTAATGGCATTTGGCTACTTGATTAGAGTGAGTTTGTGTGTGATTGTTCAAAGAGGGAGCATTACATTGGTCCACTAGAGTAAATTTGCAGAGTGAGGACTAAAGAGCGAGAAGGTAAGAGCTAAGGAAGGGGAGTTAAAAATGATCTACAATGTTTGTGAATCTAAGAGGTGAGGGATGTTTAGCTGTTAAAAGAACATTGTTTCACAATAAAATAGGTAACATATCAGACTTTGGGCTAAGTCAGGTTCAAGTGCCTGAGCTCGAGTCATACCTAAAGCTTGAATTTAGAAAAGTTTGAGTCTACTCTAAAGTTGGGTTAAATCAAATTAGGTTTGTTGACTTCAGACATGCTAGGCCCCGTTTCCGGAGCCTGGCATTCGGAATCAAGTAAAACACAAAAGATACAAAAGACAGAAGAAGCGGAAAGACAAAAGGAACAAAAGACGGAAGAAGCAAAACACAGAAGGTACAAAAGATAGAAGAAGTGGAAGACAGAAGAAACAAAAGGCGGAAGAAGCAAAACACAGAAGATACAAAAAACAGAAGAAGCGGAAGACAGAAGAAACAAAAGGCGGAAGAAACAAAACACAGAAGATACAAAAGACAGAAGAAGCGGAAAGATAGAAGGAACAAGTCGGCCAAAACACAAAAGATAGAAAAAAAAGGCAGAAGGAGTTCATAAACAGTAACCCAGAAGAAGTTTAAGACAGAAGAAGACACGTCAGCAAAACACAGAAGAAGACGCGTTAGCAAAACACAGAAGAAGACGCGTCAGGGAAGCAGAGAAGAAGACGCGTCAGCAAAACACAGAAGAAGACACGTCAGCAAAACACAGAAGAAGACGCGTCAGCAAAACACAGAAGAAGATGCGTTAGCGAAACACAGAAGATACAAAATACAGAACATAAAAAGGCAGACGATACAAAAGACAGAAGATACAAAAGACAGATGATATAAAAGGCAAAAGATACAAAAGGCAGACGATATAAAAGGCAGAAGATACAAAAGGCAGAAGATACAAAACATAGACGATACAAAAGATAGACGATACAAGAGGCAGACAATACAAAGGCAGAAGATACAAAGCACAGGCGATACAAAAGGAAGAAGATACAAAAGGCAGACGATACAAAAGGCAAAAGATACAAAACACAGAAGATACAAAAGGCTGAAGATACAAAAGGCAAACGATACAAAAGGCAGAAGATACAAAAAGGCAGACAATACAAAAGGCAGAAGATACAAAACACAGACGATACAAAAGGCAGAAGATACAAGAGGTAGACGACACAAAAGGCAGAAGATACAAAAAGGCAGACGATACAAAAGGCAGAAGATACAAAACACGGAAGGAGATGATGTCATCACATAGAAGAAGCGAAACGGCAGAAGATGCATCTGCCCTTAGAGGGACCAAACTTTTCAGCCAAGAAGTCCAAAAATTTTGTACTATATATCGATTGATAGCTAGAAGGATAAACTACAACTTTGTAGAAGACAACTTTAGCAAATTTTTTTCCTTAATCGATCCCAAATTTGGCCCAAAGTTGATACACGATGTCAACACCTAGAAAACTTAGATTTTTAAAATAAATAACTACAACAGAAACATGCACATACTCCTGTGGAACTTTTCAATTCTAACTCCTTTACCAAGCCAGTCAGGACTTATACATAACTTTAATTACATTTTAATATTAATACAAAACTTAACACAAAAATACAACGTATAAGAATGCTTAATGTTCTAACATGCTATAAAGCTGTCCAAAAGTGATTGAACTAACTTAGTTACAAGTTTCTAATATCTTGGAGCTTTTGATGCCTTGCAAGGATTTGCTAACTTTCTTGTTCTGCACCTGAGGAGGGAAAATGGGGGTGAGCAACACAACTCAGTGGCTAATATACTTGTAACCATTGGCAACTAGCCCAATTTCAAGCATATGCATACACACACACACACACACACACACACACATATATATAGAGAGAGAGACTTACAATCAACAACTCAAACATTTCTTTAAAATGTAATTTAAAAACATTACAACTCATATCTCATATCAATCAATATGTTTCATACTTGACAATCAAAATGCAATGCACAACAAATGGCTTCAGGGTTCCATGAAACAAAATGAGGAAACCGAAGTTTACCCCCATAAACAGAATGAGTCCATTTCGAAGCTCATATGCCACAAGAGGGCAATTGAGAGAAGGCTCTTGTCAACGTGCATGTGTCGACATAATGGTTCCACTCTCACTGAAACAGAAGCATATAATCATGCTCAGAAACATTTTTATTAAAATGCTTTTATACCTTTAAAACCTTTTCCTTCATTTTTCATATAATACCTTCTATCAAGGTGCAACAACAGACGTATTTCATCATACATCTCCGACATTTACAACGAGTCAATATCAAACATATATATATATATAGATATATAGATATATATACATAGGCAAGAATTTGCCCAATCACACAAAACTATAAATACATTACCCACCTAAATAGCATGCGAAAACCAAGTCAAGCTCGCCTTTCCCCTTGCTCTTGGTTAGGATTTCCTTGGTTCCCTACAATAACCAAGGTTCCACTCAAAATAACATTCCAATATAACTCAAAAACTTCAAAAATTACAAAAATTTCAACCAAACATAAGATGAACTCAAATTTAACCTACCCAAAACGCATTTAGGTTAGAAAACCCAAACCTAGTTTAGGAACCCTAAAATCAATTGGGTTCTCTTACTCCATCTTCTTCCCACACCACTCATTCCTTCAATCAA